>JAQFVV010009325.1:0-14294 GCA_028023455.1 Epiperipatus broadwayi | reverse complement strand
TAATACTAATTACGTTGTCACCAGAAAATCACAATAATTAAAACGTGTATAAAAAATGTAAATTACTGTACTCGAAATTAATATACAAAATATTATTTTGATATAAGAAATTAAATATTATAGTTAAAGTTTGTCTTGTATCATTTTTTTAAATTTGAAATTTTTATTAGTCATATTATTTCCTTATTTTATTGCTAAATTTTAAAGTAATTTATGTTAATTGCTTTGCTTTTACATGAATTTTGAAAAAATCACAGACTGCATCTATTTTTATCGTTCATTTGCGTGTGTTTTCTGAGGAACCTATCTATCTTATAAAGCAGGGCCCAGGTGTGTGTATATATATATAAAGTACTAGATATTAATACTAAAGCCTCATAACAAAAGAAATCTATAATACTATTATCTTATATGAATATAAATTAAGTAATAATATATTTATTATGATAAACATCAAATCAGACAGTGATATTACAGCAGTATTCATAATTATTATTTCTATGTATTTTAATAATCTTATAAACAAATAAATTAAATATCAAATATAAAAAGTAATAAATATAGGAGGTATATTAGTAAAGGGTATACAATTTAATATTTCATATTTGACATATCTTTGGTTCATTTAAAAGATTATTAAAATGAGTAAAATTAACTTGTTGTTATAAATTTAAATTCATCAATTAATTTAAATGAAGCTGAGAGACATATGTTTGCCTAACAAATTAAATAATGTTTAATCCATAATTTATATAAGAGTTTTCGGCAAGGCAAACAAAAGTGAATTATTTTTCCATTTGCAACACGTTTATTACTAAAATGGGCGAAGGGGTTATATTAAAATAGTTAGCAATTTGGTGTGTTTATTGATCATATACTGAATATGTATTTTTTAAAGTCAATTATTCATTTTCCTTTTTCCAAGAACTGTTTTTATTTACTGCTTTTATTTTTCTCCCAATATTTTACTGATTAGATACAAACACATTTTAAACAATAATACAGATAACAAATTCACTACTTACAATAATGATATCTTATTCAATAAAAATTAAAAAATTGTTATATTTCAGTGTAGATTTCCTTTATGATTAGGGCATCCAAAACCTACATGGACTAATCATAAAACTTGCTTTACCCTTTACCTAAAAAATATCACAGCTCAATTGGAATTATTGCTTAATTGTACATGACAAAAATTCTCTTCCCACTACAGGATTCTCACACATTTACAAGTTACTTTTTCTTCTTTTAAGAAGTACATGTATTTCTCTTTTTCCAATTTTTTTGACAAAAACAAAACAATCACATCACTGGTAATAAGCGATAGATTTTTTCTTAGAATCACTTTATACATATTAGATAAATTGACAAATACCATTTATAATAATAATAATAATAATAACTTAAGTTTTTAATGATAACATAAGATGGATTGTTAATTTTTAATCAAAAATCAGTATTTTCTCTAATAATGAGCAACTTCAAAAAGAATAATAAAATAGTGATTTTTTTTTATAATAAATCTTTTTAAGACATTATTTCAATGTTCTATTATCATTTTGCTTATGCTTTTTAAACTATGAAGAATGGTTTCTGTCATTCATCATTCAATTTTATTAATAATAACAATCTTCTTATCTCTATCTAATTTATCTCTCTGAATATTCTTTGTAAATAGCACTGTAGTCGTTTCAAGCTATGAAAAGTGATGGAAATGTGTAAGAGATACAGTTAAAAACTTCTGGTAAGTAATTAAGCATTCTCCTTCTCTAAAAAGAAATTACACTATGGAAATCCAAATATCTCTCCCATCTTTTATTCTTAGTCAATGTTTAATCATAAAATCATTTTATTATCAGTAATATATTTCCCTTCTTTTGTTTCCATTTTTTAAAAAGTTGTGTTGTTGGACTATTTTATTCTCATATCCAATTCTTATCAGACTTAAGCAAAAAGCAAAAAAAAAATTTTTTTTAACTCTTTTCACTTTTACATTTCATCCACTTTCCATACAAATTATTCTGATTCCCTCTCTCAATAATCTACATTTATGAAATAAAAGTTTGATTCTTTCATTCTTATTTCCACATAAATCTAATGTAATGATTGCTGCCATACTATAAAAAATATTCTTCAGCAAATCCATAGCAATCAATGATAGGAACTGATCTACAGTTATAAATATAGTTTTCCTGACAATGCTTTTTAATAAACAACATGTATAAAAATATTGCTGAAACTGCAACCTCTTCTGATAATCTTATTTATTTGGGGGAATATGGAACTACGAATATTCTCTTTAGAACTGCACAATTTTATTCTTTCCTTCAGCTTTTTTGTTGCTTCAGATATTCACTGATATTTTTTCACATCAGTTTTCAATAGAAGTAGTATAATTTTTTTATCAGAATACTCATAATAACTTCAATGCTTGATAATTTTCTCTTTTACAATTTTATCTTTGATCTTTTATTTTCTTAATTTTAACTATATGCATACTTATTTCATAACATACTTCCATCATAGTTCACATTTTATCATCTACTTTCATAAAATAAATGTATGTTACTTTTCCAATTCATGAATTCCAGTAACTACATTTAATCTGATATATTTGACATAGTTTTTCTAATATTAATATCTCATCTTGGTGATATGCAATGAGCAAATGCTTCTTTTTTTCAATTGTTCATTTTTATACTTTTATTTTAACATTGTCTTAATTCACTCAACAGCCATTCTAATAAAGTTATCTCCTTAATAATTTAAGTGCTAAAAATATTAACATTCTTAAATATTATAATTATATTAATTCTTCAAATATAGTTGGAGAAAGCTTTATCTCATTTCACATGACAAAATGCAATAAATCTATACATATATGTTTTGTATCTGCAGCTCTCAGATTCTAGTACTATTCTAAAAACATTCCTTAGTATCTATAAAGTTACTATTGTTCTATATATAATATTCCCCAAAACTTTCTCTTCCTCCTATCTTCAAAAATACCTAGATGTGTATGTTATAGATATAATTTCCAATTAATATCATCTTATTGCAATAATTTTCATGTCTTCTATTTTTTCTATGAATTAATTGTTATTTCCAATATAAAAAAAAATATTGAAAAATAAAAGACTATATATTCTTATGTAAATCATTAAATTAAATCCATATATGAATCTGTTCCAAAGCAGAATCCCAGGAATCCAAACAAATAAAATGATATCCTAATATATTAACCCAAACTGAATAAGCATATGCAAGATTACTATTAGCCATGTCAAGAAAGTATTTGATAAAGATACATCCAATAAATTACCCTTTTTTTACTGTACAGTTAAACAAAAAATTCAAATGCAATTATCATCTTTTTTAAAGCCAATAAACATCACATGATCATGAGTCACATGAGTGGCAATATGTATAAAGAGTTTTGCATGTTTTAATAATCATCTTTTTTAAAAAATAAACTATTGCAATGCTTTTAAACAAACGTTTTTTTATTTAAATTTATCTTGGATTCTGATAGCTGCAGTCTTCAAAATGAGTTTTCAAAATGACTGTAATTTTAAAAAATTCAATATCTTAATTATCAACCAAGCTCACTATACAAAATAATCACCAATTACCTTTTCATTCCCTTCAAGGGAGAATGTGTATTACTTTCATATTAATTCAAGTATTGCTCAATTCTGATTTATTTCCAATTCACTGTCTTATTTATAAAAAATAACTACTATTACATCAAATCTAAATGACCTGTTAATGATAGTTCTTTACAATCTAATCATTTTTCTATCAATTTCACTTTATGACTATTCCTAATCCTTTTAATGGGAAAATATTCATTTAATTTAATAGTTACAAAACTCAATTTTCTCTCATTTCCCAATAGATTATTCAATTTTTTTAGATATCTTGAATTCTTTCATAGTATTATGTCTTGCTATTATTTTTTTCCAATAATTTTAACTTCACATTATCATACTTCTTTCTTTTTTATTTCCAATATTGTTAATTACAATCAAAAATTTAATCATAGTACATAAAAGTGTTTACTTTGCACAAGTTCAAATTTGGGTTACCATTAAATGCTAATAAAATAAAAACGGGTGATTAATAAATTATCAATACCTCCTGTCTTCCATCTTTTTTAAATACAAAGTTCCACTAATCTAATATAACCTTCTAATTTCTAACTGCATATGGAATGAGGTTTGTAAATAATGATACCCCTGTTAAATTAATGTTTAGGTATATAAAAATTTATTATAATAACTATATCGGTGTTAAATTTTGTTTTGATTTATTTGACATTTTATTAGATAGACATTTTCATCTAGTAATTATAAAAAAAGGTCTATGTTCGATTAGTTGTCTAAGAAAAGTTTCTTAATTTTATAAATTACAAAACTAAAAAATATTATACAATCATTTTTCATATCAGCTTCATGATATGAACTCTGCAAACATTACTTCATATGACTCAGAAATTGACAACTGAGATTCATAATTATAATTAAAAAGACATTTAATAAGCTCTTTCTCATCATCCTACATCAATTTCTTGAAGTACTTTTACTTGCTTTGGTTTTCAAAAACACTGAGCTATCACTTTTATTGAAACAAGTAGTTATTTAATTTATTTCTTTTTTGCCACCCACAACATTATTTGTGAATGTACACTTATGATATCTCTATTTCTATATAATTTTTTTTTAATTTCTTAAAAAGTATTTTCATTTACTGTTTTCTATGAAGACAATTTTGCCTTTTTAAAATTATGTTGTTGTTTTTTTAACTTATTTTTTTACTTTCTCCTCTAAAACTATATAACTGATTCCACCATCATTTTCCCTCTCATTTTCTAATAGTCTAATTCTTTACTCCATATAAAGCAAAGATTTGTTTTGCTTCAAACAAAATATTTGTCTTTTTCATAATTTCCAAGATATTCACAGATACATCATAAAGCAATTGAAATCATTCAATAATTGCATTTAAATACTAATTTGTAATGTTTTTATCTCTTTATTAGTTAATCAAATTTTTAAATATCTAAAATTATTAAATTATTTTTATGATACGCCACACAGCTAAAAACTGCAAACAACCCATGACCCTAAGTCTAATAAAAAATAATCTCATTAATAAAACCCCATAGTAAAACAATTAAATTTTGTTGTTATAAACATAAAGAGGATTTTTAAATCCTAACCCTTTTATATATAGATTTTAACTGAATATAAATCAGCAACAACATTTCAATAAACAATCTTTAAGGTATTAAGTTAAATACAGATTAGATTATTTCATATTTGCCAAATTTTTTTAACATCTTTAAGTTCTATCATTCTTATAAGCCACTAAGGTAAAATTTAGAAACATTATTTCTATGTTAGTACACTTCATTTATTTTTTCAGAATCTAATCTCCACATAATAGCAACATATCCTATGTGCAAAAGTCAAGGATTTAACACCAATTGTACAAGATTTTACAATAAATATATATCATTGTCAGTTTATAGAACATTATATCAATAATCATTTTAGAAATAGAGATGAATATCTTAATAAAAAATTTAAATGCTTAAATCGAAACACGGTGAACAAAGTGGATTTTAAAAAAAGCAACAATGTCAACAAATAATATATCACATTAGTAAAAACCACCCTATGTAGAAAAAATGCTTTATGGTTGTCAACATACTATAATGGTTTTAACTAAATTGCATTATTTATTTATATGAAAAAGACAAATATAATGAAATTAATAATCTCATAGGATAATAACCACTTCTTCAATCCTTCCTTCATCTTACATTTTTCTGAGCATTTCTACATAACATCCAAAACAAAACCTCTATTCAATATGTCATAACGTTCTAAAAAAAATCTGAAAAAGTTTCCTCCCTCCCATATGTTTTTATTAATTGGATAAAACTAAAGATAGATCATACAGTTAATGCCTATTTTATAATCTGATACTTTACTAACCATTGATTAAGGCAATATATTATTTTTAAAGACACTGCATTTGATACTCATAAGACTAGGAGCTGAGTTACTTTATTCCTTTAACTAATATTATTTATATACTCACTTAGTGTGTAGCTGAGCTAGGGCTCAAATAGCTAAGAAAAAAATCCTCAACTCAAAAATATTTCTCATACCTAGATTATAGGTCTGGCATACATAAGCACTAATCACTAACACCACAAATTTCTTCTAATATATGAATGGTCATAAACAAAAATATTTCCATTAGGTAAAACTCTTACAATATATTGAAATAATTTACAGCTTGATATCCAATAAGCAAAAATACTATTTTCTAAACAAATTTCACAAAAGAACATTTTTAAAACTTTCAATATAATTTTTAAAAAACACACAAAATATACATGCATATTTTAGTAAATATTACTGATGTAATCAATGTGCATTTAAATAAAATTTATAATTATAAATAAACAATTATAAATTTGTCAATAAAACCATTCAGTTCATCAATACAAAATTTCAGAACATCTACAGCATAACATATACTCACTAATGCACTTACCCACTATATATAAATGACCACAAAAAATTAAAAAACTAAATAAGAAATAAAATGCATATACTTCTAATATTTGAAAATAATTTATTTAGAAAAAATAAAAATCCATAGCAATAAATGTAATAAATAAATCATAGAAGTAATATATTTAGAAACTAAAGTGATACAGAATGAAAGCCTTATTTTATATTTTGTAGGCGAAATAAAACATATTTTATGTATAGAAAACTATAAATAATGTAATGTTTGAAATAAAAAACATGAAAATAATATATTTAGCAATACAACCAATACATAATAAACAGATATTTCATATTTTGCATAATAAACAAAAACATCTCTCGATTATGAAAAAGTGTATATTATTGCTGTACATTTTAAAATATTACATTCATTTGCAATGGCTTAATTCCTAGATATATTATTGTTATACTTTTATAATTAGCTTAATAAAATGTGTATTATTTTCACTTTCTTGTAATTGAAACATGTTTTTATCTGTTAAACAAAACATGACACAAAAACCTACTCATTCTATTTTACTTTGGTAATATATTATTTCCATGTTTTTATTTACTATGACTTATATCTATGGATTTTATTTCTTTTCTAAATACATAATTTTCAAACATCAATAATAAAAAGTTTTATTTATTAATAATTAATTTTGTCATTGGTCCACTTGTGTGTAATAAGTATCTCCATTTGTTGGGTAATTATGAGGTTAGAGGAACAATGTTTCAAAAAAATTAAGTATAGATGGGTGTGCATTACATAAACCAGTAATTATAAAGCAAATTTTGAAACAAATGATATAGATATAAATTTTTAAAAAATTAAATTACAAATGTACATTTTTTGAAAAAATATTTATAAAAAATATTTTTTAAAAAATAAAATAGACTACTGAACATATATATATATTATTGTTAAATTTAAGGAAAAAATTAAATAGAAAAATATGCAAAATAATATTATAAAATATATGCTTCTAAAAACAATTTTTATTTCAAAACAATTTCAAAATTGTATTCTATTAATAATTAATAGAGCTTGTGATGTATACCAGATATAAATGATTTTATTAAAAAGAGAAAGTAAAATAAATTATATGGAAAGCACAATTAAGGATGTTGATTACTATAAAGAACTCTGTTGTCAAGATATCCAACATTCCTTTGGAGAAAGAATTTAATACAAACACAGACCCCCCTCCCCAACTTCTATTCAATGAAAACTAGTAGTTGCTTGACCACTTATTACATTATTAAATAAAAATTATTCGTAGAAATAGATTACTATTTACCAAATTTTACTCCTGAAAATCAAAGACAAAATTTCATTTTTAAAATAAAAATAAAATATTAGAAACATAAAAAATAAAAATATGTATCTAAATTAGAATATGATTATATTTATTATAAATTACCAGTGACATATATATATACGCACACTATCTAAAAAAACAACCTTATTTTTAAACTTCTTGCTTTTATTATAAATCTCTTAATAATCCTTTTAATTTTTAATTTACTCATCACACAAAGATCTTAGCTATAACACAAACAAAGAAAAGTTCCACATTTTAATCAGAAGTGAATTAAATGGAAATTATTAATCTACCGCAGAAAAAGCAATAAAGAGAATTTTAAAAATTATTCAAATGGAATTTTGAATGTTTTATCGATTTATCTGTTTGTTAGAAAAAAAGAAAATAATTACTTTATTATAATGTCTGAATTATTTGGTTATGAAACTTTGACATTTTTAAAACTCATCCATTATTACTAATGTTAAAGCTTTGTTTGTAATGGAAATTTGAAAAGTCAGTAATTTTCACTTATCAATTATGACTATTATGTTTTGAATTTTTCTTTTTTTTTTTTTTGCTTAAATCAAAAAATATATTTATATCTTCAATCTTTTTGATTTGTAATCAATTAAAGTATTCATATTTATTTTATAATACAATATATTTTTTAGAAATAATAAAACTTTCATTCCCTTTATTTAAACAACATAAATGATTTTAGCTTTTAGCTACTGTTGTAAAAGTTTTCGCTTTAATAGCATTTTTGTAATGACATTTTACATGACTATATTTCATAAGTATGGCGAAAATTTATTAGATAAAAGCAATAACCGAATTATATTTTAAAATGCAGTTTAATTTTACTTAAGAGACATAAAACCTTTCAGAAAGTCAATCAACATAAATACATATATAATAATTAATTATTATATTAGAGAAATACGAAATCAATCAAATTAATCCATAGCAACCTTGATATAATTTCTATCTTCTCTTATTATATATCTATTTCTCAAATCAATCTCTAATCATTAAGTGTGCTAGATATTTAAAGACTTGGAACTCCCTACCAATATAATAGTCCGGTATTCTATTTGAATACTGGGATTACAAACTTGTTAATATAATTGACTAAGATATTTACTATAACAGTTTCAAACTGTAATTTTAAACATACTGTAATCAACAGCTGCACTTTCGTTGTAAATCCTAAACTGACAAATACAGTATATGGTAATAAAGTTTTAATGCAATGTTATAAACATTTCTTAATGGGTGGAGATAATTTTTATCAACTTTATAACAGTCATCGGAATTTATGCACACTTTGGAAAATGTATATGTGAATTGATTGACGTTGGGAATTAATCAAAACTAACATACGATTTAACCCAAAAACTATTTTATTTACACCATATAACCATGAAAACATTATATATTGTACCCTTACTTCTTGATATATAAAATAGTTTAAAATACAACTAGCTCAGTTACATTATTATGCTTAATTAAAATTTGCATATCTATCTTTAATATACTTTTATATTATCATATCTTAATTAAATTTATTATCAATCATCAAAATCAATATAATTTTAGATTATACTAATTAAATAAGTATTTATAAAATTATGACACTGCGAAGTAAAGTTACAAAGTAATAAGCAGATTTACACTGAGTCAATATCTCCCAAGATACCGTCTCAATGGCATAAGAATACTACCACTACCTTATCATCTTACCACTACATTTATAGCATTCTTATGACTTTTAAATGAAATAAATTATCTTTAATAATACTAAAATAATTCCTAACTTTTAACTTAAAATATAATTAAATAATCTCAGGTTCTTCTAAGTTGTTTTAAAATAATAATAACTCATGTAAATAAGTATGATGTGGGATTTTATATCAAACTTAAATACACCTAACTTATTTTAATAATAATAATAAATAATACTAATCTTAGAGTGTAATTTAATCTCCTCTATTTCTATGATATAATCAATCATTAAATGAATAAACAATCATATGTATATCTTTTATTTCATATGGTATCTTAATTTTGGAATAGATCAAAATCTTATACTTAATAATCTGTGGCAATAAACAATATTGTATTCTTATAATGTGCATTATAATTATCTTATGACCATTGTAATATTTATGTTCATGTCAATCAATTCTTATAAAATAATGTTAAGCAAATATGGTATTCAATTCTAAATAATAATAACAAATTCATTTTTTGTACAAATATTATGTTTATTTCAAATCATCTGATGTCAAAATGCTGTGGTGAAAAATAATGTAAACTTGACACACTTTTAAAACAAATTAACAAATTTATTTACAATAACTTTAAATAAGAATTTATTTACACTATTTACAGTTTAGAATTTATGAAAACAAATATAAACTGAACTAAGTAAGAAAATAATAATACAATCTGTTTACACTGTTATTAAATCATGTACTTCATAAGAAATTATACATTCTTTCAAAAGCCATATTATAATATTACAGTGTGTTTTAAAACTTAGATTTTTTTAAAATAAAGAGCAGTGTACTTTAATTACTACAAATAACAATATATGTCAAGACTATTTATGTAGCATGTGTTCATAATGTAGCTCTACTTATTAAATAACTACATTAATTAAATATTATCATTTATAATGTATTATCATGTATTCACTTTATTATTAGCATTGCTTAATAGCTTTATAAAATTAATGTATCTTTGTAATGTAAAACAAATAATTGACTGTAATTATACTTTACTTAATGTAATTCCTGTTATATGCTTTATCAAATATGCATTATATATCTGTACTGTTCAAATACTATTACTTAAATCATTTATCAATTTCAAATTCACAAAGCATTACTCTAGATAAATTTTATGATTCTTTTCTATGTAAAAATCATTACTTTACTTTATGTTCTATTTTAATCCTTTCTAATAAATTTTCTATCTATAAAACTATCTTCTAAACTTATCTCAAATTTCCGGAAAACAAACATCAACTTCAAACAAAATATTCGTTATCCAAATTACCTATATTACATCGTTTATACTTAGTAAACTTTTCAATCTAAATATAAGCTTCTACCTAAACGTAACTTAACTTATTTAATAAAACAAAATTAAAAAAAAATATAGACTTTTAAAATCCTTTTCTAAATTGCAAAAAAAAAAAATAATAATAATTATTGAGATAAATAATAAACATCATTTTAATACTAAGCATAAATAAAAATATCAAAATTATTTATGAAAGAATCATATAATTATTTCTAAGCTTCTTACGTAATGTTGTATCATGTTGACATTATAAATTAAAACTTATGCATATTTTAATAAAGTTCGTTGTCAATATAATGTATGTGTTTTCATAAAATATCTATCCATTCATTCTACAACAACATAATATTCAGTTGATCTAAAGAAAAACATATTAAATTCATTAAAAATCATTATACAATATTTTTACCATAATAACAATAATGTCCAATCTGCTATCCAGCATTCTTCGGAATTTGCAGCTTCATAAAATAAAAATCATTCACATTTTCACTCATAAACATTCATTAGAATATTCCGTGTTATATTAATTATAAAAATAAATTGATGTAATTAATTATTATATTATTTTTAAGTTACTATTTAATAAATGTACCTAACCTACTTTTTAATAGTTTAATAATATTTTAAATTTTATGTTAAATAAATAAAATAAAAGATTATATTACGTATTCCAGCGACGACTTTTGTTCTACCATAAAAGTTCTAACAAATATCCTACATATAAAGTCAATAGAACACTATTTCCTGTTCCGTTGTATCACGTGTTTCTTGAAAGTTTATAATAAAAATGATAACGTTTATTTTTTTAAAAATAATAAGTTCCACAAGAAAACAAAATAAAATTAAAAAAAAAATAGTTTATAAGTTCTGGATCCAGTTCTTCATAGATTATTATTTAAAATTATTATTTCTAAATTAATTTATAGTTTATAAATTATTTTACATTGAATTATTTTAATCAACTTGGCTTGCTTGACTTAGTTTAACTTGATTTGGACATCCATGTATTACTTGCGCATTTTTCAAAACAATATATCTAGGTAAGAATCTATTTTTCCATCTATAACGTCCAGCGTTTAGATTACTTCAATATAGTACTTTTATTATATTACGATTTAAAATAATTACATTCATAATCTATTTGCCTTTTCAAATCGTCAATATTTAGTCTTTTAAACACAAAGACTTAACAAGGCAAGTATTTATTAAAATTACTACTTCTTATATCTTTACTTAAGATATACATTTACTCTTTTAAAATCTGCAAAAATACTTTCTTTCTATAGAAGTATTCATATTTCTTTTAAATATCTATTTATAATAGACAATAGTAATTTAAACTTTTAAAACTATTTATAGTCCAAAATACTACTTTTCTCCATCTCGTAGTTTTATGTACTAATCCAGCGTCTGTTATTTCTCTAGCATAAAGTTTCTGATATATTTCTCCGATACGTGATGTTTCCATGATTATTTGTACGTAAATTAAGTTTCGATATTGAGAAAATCAATAGGGAATTATTAAGTTTCTACTGCATACTTATCATTTTAAAAACTATAAAATTATACAATAACACTCTTATGATTTTAACACTGATTTTAAGAGCGTTTATAAATTTACTTAGCTATTTTCTTAATAGCACGATTAACTTAGAAATTTAATTACAGAGAGCCCCCCTCAACAATTGAATCCAGCTTTTATACTGGCAGAAACTCCTTATCTGATTGGTACGTTTAAACAATCAAACTTTCTAGCTTATTTACATATTTACTAACACACTATTAAAAATAAAATAATGACTTATTTAATATTTAATATTATTACATTTTTAAGACAATATTTTTAAAATCAGATTTAATATTCTACATTAATATCTTTTATTTTTTATCTCGTGATAACTCACGTATTATTTATAAATTTCACAACATAATTTTAAAATAGTTTTTTGCAACTTTATGAGAAAGCTTCCACGCATGTTTGTGTACATCTAACTAACATCTGTTTTTTTCTATAACACAAGAAACGCTTCTTATCGTCTAAAAATAAACTAACAATTGCATTTTTTTTTTAAATAAATATTTTTTAAATAAATAAGATATTATAATAGATTTTAAAATAATTATCCAATATTATTAAAATCAAATATTAGTCTTCTATTTAAGTACTTACAATAATTAAAATATTTATATTCTTTTATAACATTATTTTATCAATAATAAACATATGCATTTATTCTTACTTGTCTTTTAAACACTTTTAGCTTTAAATACCTATTTATTAAATATATTAATACAGTATTGATTATGGCCATTATTCCCAACTATATATTATAATCATCATCATTTAAAATGTCTCTCTCAATATCAACACAATTCACATATCAAATACTCATAGATTGCTCTAATTAAACTTATGGTAACATTACCACAAGCAAAGTCAACATCACACATTTTAAATACTTCTTAAATTTAAAATTTTCTACTAGATTAGCACAAAACTTAAATGGTGACCCATATAAAAGGGCACAATATATATATCAAAGAATAATATATAATATTCCAATGAGTGTTAAAAAAAACAGTAATCATTTCTAGCCACTAACACAGCCTTATAATAAAGTATTAAACATTTTATTCTTATCATCTAGTATATTATTATATTTTTTTTTATTTATTAAAAAATTTATTCACGTCACTGAGATTCAAACTTGTACTGTGATTGTGTTTATTTAAAAAATTATAGTTTGAATATTATGCTTCTTTGAATTATTGATATATATATATATAATAGTAATGTTAAATTGGTTAATAAAGGCTAAATATTGTATCAAAATTCACCCCCCCCACATTAACTGGAAATCCAATGAAAATATTTCTCTAATATATAGGTTTAGGGTTATCTTTTTATCATAGGTGTGTGCACATTACCATGTGTAAATTTTTAATAAATCAATTTTAATAAATTGTTTATTTTTCTTACTTAAACCTAAATGTAGGATCTGTGCCATTCATATTTAGGTCTTGTCTCATTTCCATTGTATATTTAGATTGTTTGTTACTAAATTTGCTTATACTCTAGGCTGGTAAATATACCATAATGTTCATGGTAAAGAAATCATGATAATATGATATGAGAATATTACTTCATTCTATATCTAGTCTTTCATAATAAAAGTATTATTCCAAGGTCCTCATACATATGGTTGTAAATTGATGATAATCACCAAATATTTCTGTTAAACTTCTTCAGAATGATCTTTCCATAACTTCTTTCTGTCCATTACAATATATATATATATATATATATATATATATATAT
>JAQFVV010009324.1:0-14307 GCA_028023455.1 Epiperipatus broadwayi | reverse complement strand
ATATATATATATATATATATATATATATATATATATATATATATATATATATATATATATATATATATATATATATATATATAATGTTGAATACAATTTTTTAAACAGTAAATGATGTTATAGCAAATGTCACACATTCCCAATTAGCATTGGATAATAAGATATTAAAAAACCACTTTCATATTTAATGTTTAACCCTGTGATAATAAACAACTGCTTTCTTTTCATATTGTCAAATGATAAGTGGAAGTATCGTTTGTCATTACGTTTACTATTTAAATGATTAAAATATTTTTTTATTATTTATACATACTAATTGGTTATTAGTTATTTAAAACAAAATGAAATACATGTGCACATTTTAAATTTACTCATTATTTTAATTTTTAGAAATAGAAATTAATGAATTTGAGTACTATGTGTAATGTTATTATTTGTCAGAAATAACATAGTAACAGGCAAAACACTCCATACAGTAGTGCCATTCAGTGCCAACCAGAGTAATCAATGGATGCCTTAATGGAAAGATGTTTGATATTAGTCAACTGTCTGTAAGGTACTGTTATCTTCTGATTTTTTCACTTAAAATACAATAAAGCATTTATTTTATATAGCTCTATTTTTATAATTGTATTGAACATTATATATATTTACATTCTTGTATTTCAAATTTAAATATACACCTGGGTCTCTTTTTACGTGGACTTATTTAACATGATTTTGAAGTTACACAATTCGTGTTTCACCGGAAGTCGACCTCCGATAATGCGCTATTACTTTAAATAATAATTTTCGCGCGCTTATGTTATATTGAAAGTAATAGCACATTATTGGAATTCTACTTTCATCTTAGTAATTTCAATATTTCCAGTGCTTTATAATAGTAAGATTTTATGCAATAATGAAATTAAAATCATGATTTCCACATTTTATGTATACACACATTAAATTTTACAAGATTATAATGTAAATTTGTTCAAACATTGTGAGTGTTAATTTTGCATTTTAAATCACATTGTTTTTGCTTTTTAAAAAAGAATGTAATCAATTATTAATCATTTAGTGTCCACAAGTTTATTTTTAAAAGGTCAGTAATAGCAGTGGGCACAATTGAAAATTAAAATCTGTTTTTTAATTGTAATTAACAATTTAAAAATTACTTATGTGAGACTTGAAATTAATGTGATGTAAAACGAAATTTGATTTTTAAATGGAATTGAAAATTAAAGACAAAAATAAGAATTTAATTTTTAGTTGTTAGTTTTAATTAAATTTTTCCCAGCAGTGGTGAATAAATGTCTTTTTATTATCATAAGTCTAAGTTCATAAACAATTAATAAAATCATCATCATCGTCATCAACAGAAAACCATTAACACAATATGAGAGTGAACTTGGTGCTAGTTGTATTTCCTCTTGTGAGAATAATTGCTGAGATATTCTTGACTTCGTTTAAGGAGAAGCCAAATACATCACATCACATGAGAATCTGATTTTTTACTAGTTTGCAAACGAACGTGTTTTGGGAAAAATAGTGATAATAACTAAAATGTGTATAAAAAAATGTAAATTACTGTACTGTAAATTATGCATAAAAATATATTATTTTGAATAAAATTAAATATTATAGTTAAAAAAAGTTTGTCTTATATCAATTTTTTTCAAATTTGAAAATTTTTATTAGTCATATTTTATTTCCTTATTATTTTTTTTTTCACGAATTTTAAAGTAATTTTACATTGGTGCTTTGCTTTTATGCAAATTTTGAAAAATCACAAGCGGCATCCCACCTTTTTCAATGTAAGTTACATCTATTTTTGTATGATTTCATTTGCGCATGTTTTCTGAGGAACCTGCGTAAAATGAGACCCAGGTATATATATATATTGTAACGATATATAAATATGTCGTTACATTAATTTAAAATAAAAACTTAAAAGTTCGCAAATAAAAGTAAAAAACTAAACGCTAAAATTAAAACATTGTTAAATATATATATATATATATTCACACAGATGCTAAACTTTAAAAATATTTTTTTTTATATATATAAATAAAAAAAGGGTATTTGAACGTATTTTTTTTTTGATAAAAAAATACAAGAGTTAAATAATAAAATATTTAATATAAGTTAAAATAAAAACAGGTATTAATTAATTCCTGTAATCTATAAATGGAAATGATTGTTTATTATTTGAAAAACAAGCTAGCCCTCAAGGCTCTTATGTAATTAAAGGGTCAGATGGAAATTAGATAAGAGAAATTAGCTGGACCAATGGAAGCACCAAGCCTTGGCTTGGACCCTAACGAAAGTGATGGATTGGTGACGTTTTGTTGTTTGAATCCGTGTGGATAATATAAAAAGGAGAAATATTGAGTATTGGGCAGTTCCAGCTGTTTGTTTTGAGAGTGGTGATAGAGACGCAATATCACACACTCTCTCTCTATTTTAAAAAATGAACTGATTGTGATACCGAAAGGAACCATCTAATGCTACCTCCAGAACATCTGACCGGGTTTCAAACAAGGACTCCGTGGAAAAACAAGAACCTGGACTCTTCTTCTGTAAGCTGTTAACAATGAACTTAAAAAAATTTTTAAATAATTAAGAACTTTCTTGAAAGCAATTTAAATGTTAAAATGGAGTTTCTATTTGACCTTTAAGTTTAAAATCAATTGATGTTTAATTTTATATGTTTGTTATTGATAAAAAAATCATTTCCATTTATTTTAATTGTATAAATTATTTATTGTTTAAATTTTAAATGTATGAAATTTAAGTTGTTTATAGACGCTTGCATGGATTCGTTTGTGGTTAATTATATTTTGTTTTTCATATTTGATCAAAATATATAGACATTCAATAAATAATGATACCTTACGGTGAGTATCTAAAATGTATTTATTCGGATGTCTTTTAAGTTATTGGTGACAATGCAAGTATCTTATGGTGAATACTATTGGGTTACTTATAAGTTTCCCTCTGCGATTGTCGGTATCAATAATTTTGTATTTTGATCGTTTATGTTTATTTTGAAATGTTTTTGACCGTGGAATCTATGTAATCGATCTATACCCAACATTTTTAAACAAATCTGTGCGAACGTATATAAATGTTAAAATTAAGTCGGGCGGGAATGGCTATATAGTTTTGTAAAGTTGTATTAAGGGAGGGTAATCTTAGGTTATTCATTTCGTAGTTGAATTGGTTCAATGGATTGGATATATTTGTGTAATTAGTAGATGTAGTATGAGATCCGCTACGGGCAGGATTATAGATATACGCCACACACCCTCTGTTTGCCTATGGATGGGTTTGTAAGTCGGCAGAAGACCGCAGTCCATTCCTATGGAGTTTTTAGTTTATTGATCTACTTGCCCACAGATGTCACATTCCTGTTTGTGGAGAGTCAATGTCTTCTCTATTTCTACTTATTGTTCAGATGTACATTCCTGACAATATAGTATTTTGTGTTGTCGTATCATGCTATATTGAATACATGAATGTATCAGATGGATTGGCGCCAGTTGATTGCGAAATTTGTTGCCTAAGGTTAAATCAGGGAAGAATATTTTCCTTTCAAATGCAGACCTATGTAGTCCATTCATACTCGACCTTCTAAATAAAATATTAAACATTATAGCAAGCTATTTTAAATGTAAAATTAAAAATTAAGATAAAAATCTAAATGTTAAACTTATTCCTCGAATTTAGAATGATTTTATATGTGCGTAAATAAATATTTTTCTGTGTTAATTTCTGGCAGTGGATTTTATTATTTTATTCTTTTATATTTAAGATATAAAATTTATAGATTTTTATCTCGGTGTCTCCGCTGAGCTAGTGACAATGGGCTAACAATCTAGATATGTAAATAAAGTGGAATCCTAACAGCGCGTATCTGCCTACTTTATAAATTTTTCTAGGCTCAAATGCCTAGATGGCACCCTTTGGTAGTGCAGTGTGGTGCGATGCAATCTCCCACTTCGTTTGGATCGTTATAATTGGCATCCCAAGTGTGGCCTTACCTCAGAGATTGACCCTGAGAAGGGGAATTGATGCTGAAATTTCCTATCTTGAATAAACACGAGTGCCTGGAGAATGTTAAAAATAAATGAAGCCCGTAATATTTTTTCTGAAATCAGAATATATTGTTTGTATTATATAAAGTTATGAATTTTGTGTAAAAAGTGCTGCCAGTAAGAAAAATTGCGCATATGTAAAGAGAAATACGAGGAATAAAAAGTAATAAATAAAACGTAATAATAATTATAAATCATAATTTTTTAAAAAAAAAAAAAAGTCTTGTTAAATTAAAATCAACTTGCCTAAGTAATAGTTAAAGGTAGAAGAAATGAAACTTGGAAGGGAGGGGGCAGAAATTTAGCTGGTAGTAAGGAATCATCAGTCAACTTTTTTTATCATTATATTTGTAATTACTGTTTTGTCTTTTAAAAAAAAAAGTTTTGTCCTTTTGAAATTTCATATATAACAAATTTGTATAACGTAATTACTAACACTAAGTAAATTCTTTTTTTTTTTAATGTTTTTTTTGTTTTTTGAGGAAGTTTACTGATATGTAACGATATATAAATATGTCGTTACATTAATTTAAAATAAAAACTTAAAAGTTCCCAAATAAAAGTAAAAAACTAAACGCTAAAATTAAAACATTGCTAAATATATATATATATTCGCACAGATGCTAAACTTTAAAAATATTTTTTTTTATATATATAAATAAAAAAAGGGTATTTGAACGTATTTTTTTTTTTTGATAAAAAAATACAAGAGTTAAATATTAAAATATTTAATATAAGTTAAAATAAAAACAGGTATTAATTAATTCCTGTAATCTATAAATGGAAATGATTGTTTATTATTTGAAAAACAAGCTAGCCCTCAAGGCTCTTATGTAATTAAAGGGTCAGATGGAAATTAGATAAGAGAAATTAGCTGGACCAATGGAAGCACCAAGCCTTGGCTCGGACCCTAACGAAAGTGATGGATTGGTGATGTTTTGTTGTTTGAATCCGTGTGGATAATATAAAAAGGAGAAATATTGAGTATTGGGCAGTTCCAGCTGTTTGTTTTGAGAGTGGTGATAGAGACGCAATATCACACACTCTCTCTCTATTTTAAAAAATGAACTGATTGTGATACTGAAAGGAACCAGCTAATGCTACCTCCGGAACATCTGACCGGGTTTCAAACAAGGACTCCATGGAAAAACAAGAAACTGGACTCTTCTTCCGTAAGCTGTTAACAATGAACTTAAAAATTTTTTTAAATAATTAAGAACTTTCGTGAAAGCAATTTAAATGTTAAAATGGAGTTTCTATTTGACCTTTAAGTTTAAAATCAATTGATGTTTAATTTTATATGTTTGTTATTGATAAAAAAATCATTTCCATTTATTTTAATTGCTTAAATTATTTATTGTTTAAATTTTAAATGTATGAAATTTAAGTTGTTTATAGATGCTTGCATGGATTCATTTGCGGTTAATTATATTTTGGTTTTCATATTTGATCAAAATATATAGACATTCGATAAATAATGATACCTTACGGTGAGTATCTAAAATGTATTTATTCGGATGTCTTTTAAGTTATTGGTGACAACACAAGTATCTTATGGTGAATACTATTGGGTTACTTATAAGTGTCCCTCTGCGATTGTCAGTATCAATAATTTTGTATTTTGATCATTTATGTTTATTTTGAAATGTTTTTGACCGTGGAATCTATGTAATCGATCTATACCCAACATTTTTAAACAAATCTGTGCGAACGTATATAAATGTTAAAATTAAGTTGGGCACGAATGGCTATATAGTTTTGTAAAGTTGTATTAAGGGAGGGTAATCTTAGGTTATTTATTTCGTAGTTGAATTGGTTCAATGGATTGGATATATTTGTGTAATTAGTAGATGTAGTATAAGATCCGCTACAGGCAGGATTATAGATATACGCCACACACCCTCTGTTTGCCTATGGATGGGTTTGTAAGTCTGCAGAAGACCGCAGTCCATTCCTATGGAGTTTTTAGTTTATTGATCTACTTGTCCACAGATGTCACATTCCTGTTGGTGGAGAGTCAATGTCTTCTCTATTTCTACTTATTGTTCAGATGTACATTCCTGACAATATAGTATTTTGTGTTTTTGTATCATGCTACATTGAATACATGAATGTATCAGATGGATTGGCGCCAGTTGATTGCGAAATTTGTTGCCTAAGGTTAAATCAGGGAAGAATATTTTCCTTTCAAATGCAGACCTATGTAGTCCATTCATACTCGACCTTCTAAATAAAATATTAAACATTATAGCAAGCTATTTTAAATGTAAAATTAAAAATTAAGATAAAAATCTAAATGTTAAACTTATTCCTCGAATTTAGAATGATTTTATATGTGCGTAAATAAATATTTTTCTGTGTTAATTTCTGGCAGTGGCTTTTATTATTTTATTCTTTTATATTTAAGATATAAAATTTATAGATTTTTATCTCGGCGTCTCCGCTGAGCTAGGGACAATGGGCTAACGATCTAGATATGTAAATAAAGTGGAATCCTAACAGCGCGTATCTGCCTACTTTATAAATTTTTCTAGGCTCAAATGCCTAGATGGCGCCCTTTGGTAGTGCAGTGCGGTGCGATGCGATCTCTCACTTCGTTTGGATCGTTATAATATATATATACACAATCAGTTATCATTTTTATTGGAATAGCAAATCTTCATCCTTTAATGGTCAGGTGTCAATATAATCCATCCTCCAACTCTTCAGTCATCCATATCATTAAAAATCTGATGATTGAAACACTCAAAGCCCTTGTTGATGCCAATGTTGTTGTCATACCCATGTTGCCTTTAAGTCACTCCAATCCCTCACATGTAAGACATTAATATGTTTATTTTATTACACAAACACATACACACATACATATACATATATATAATGTAACTTATAAATAATACATCCAGACTGAATGCCATAAATCTAATTAAAAGTAGATAACTATGAAAATCTTATTTTATTAACTTCTATTGTAGCTTATTTTAAAATAAAATATCACATTTTAGCTGTTTTAGGATCTAACTACTCTTTTTTTTATTTGAAAATTGTTCTAACAAGATTTTCCTCCATACTTAATTTTTATAAGTTAAGTTTTTCTCTTCCTCTCATATATTGATAATCTATTGTATGGTATCAAATAATTGAAATTCTAAAAGTTACTACTTAAAATTGTAAAATATAAAAATTAGACGGGGTATTTAACTATAACAATAGCACTTTGCATATTGAATGTAATTTAATCTATTCCAAAATTTAGTACAATAAAATATTAGATATTTGAATTTCATTTTTTAACTTGAAAAGACATATAGGGTTAGTTATTTTTAAATTAAATCAAATATCTGTTAAAATTAAACATTAAATTTATTATCAAAATTTTTAAAAAGAGTATTTGCCATTTCCAAAAAGCCATTTTTATTACTTAGAATAAACTGCTACCACTTTGCCATAACAATTTTTTATGACTGGTCTTATTAAAAATACTTTCTAATAAACTATAAATATATTCATACTGGCTTTTGGTTTATTTTCTTCTCACAAAAATATTACAGTAATAACCTTTAATTGGTGAATAAATTAATGAAAATTACAATTTCCCTTTTTAAATAATTTTTTGCCTATTAGTCTTCAAACTAAACAATTTCCCAATTAGACATTGTCACTTCTATTGAGATCAAAAAAGATCAGGTCTGATTTTTTTGATATTCAAATTACTTGTCCTAATTTTTTTAAAAATGCCTCTGATGCTTATGTCTTCAAATTTTTATTTGAATTAAGAATTGTAAAACTTCTTCAGGAAAGTAAAACTGCCCACGATAATCTAACAATACAAATAGGCTCAAAATATAACAATTTGAAGTTATATCATAACAAGAAAAACTTGATAAATAAGAGATTTTATAACTGCTGAGAAATAACATTATTTTTTGTATTCACCAAAAAATTTTATATGTGGCTTTAACTTGCTCTCAAACTGCTGATTTTTATGTTATTTTGCTGATTTTATGGTTGTTTTACCAAGAAAATTATACTGTTTAATACTGCCACCTTTAGAATTATTTTACAACTAATAAACCAATTGTATTTAACTTTAAATTATAACAATGAGCAGAGCTTGCCCTCTAAGGTGCTGATTGGTTGTTTTTCATTCTCTACACAAGGGAGCACTTGTCAATAATTTTGACAGTTCTAAGATCTTTGTTTTGATTTTCAAAAATGAAAATGTATGTTTTAGAACATTTTTTTACATATTTATTATTTTTATCACAAAATATTTGTATAAATATAATTATTTTAGAAGAATAATTCAGATTTTAGTAAAAATTGTTTACTTTTGCACAAAACTAAGCTGAGAAAGAAAGTAGTGAGGTATGGCTGCAATTTGTAAATGGTTGAGAAAAGTATGTTTTGTGTTTACTGCTATAGATTATTTTATCAATTATAAATAGAAATTTATTTTTTTTAAAAACTTTTACTTTCTTTAATCATCTAATAAATTATTAATTTGGTTTTTATAAACTAAAGTAAAACAGATATAATTTTAAAAGGCAAATATATTTTTACTGCTGATAGTGTAATTGAACAATCAAAAGTTTAGAAATTTCATTTACTTGGATAAGCATATTTGCAGTTAAATTATCTATGGAGATGTTAAATAAGTTAGTAATGTGAAAAGAATCATAGCTCTGATAAAATTAAACATTTTTCATAATTAGCTTTTAAATCTTAATAAAATATAATAGCTCAAAAGTAAGGTTGAGAGATTTTTAATCTTAACAACCCATAACCATTCCAGCTTTTCTAATATGGGTCATCATTATTTTAAACAAGTCATTATCACTTTGACTTAATGCATTTTTTAAGAATAATAAAGGCAATTAAGTTTTTTTCCAGGCAATTAGTTCACAGCCAAATTATCTAGTCATCTTATAGCTGTTGGTCTAAAAGTATTTTTCAATTGGCATATTTACTATAGCTAATTTTCTGTAAAAAGTTGAACTTAAATTTAATAATCTCAAAAAGATTCAATTATTGAAAGATGTATGTATGGCAAAAGAAAGTAATATCCTATTTTTATAGATATTGCAAAGATTATTAATTGTCTTCGGTTGTTTTTAAATATATAGTTTAAAATATGTAAAGAAAAAAGGAACCAATTATTAACTTTTGAATATAAAAGAAAGAAAATATATAAAAGTCAAAAATGTTTTCTATTTTCTAATTTTTTAAATAAATATTTAAATAAACATGTAAAAGTTTATTCATTAAATAACAACAAAATTAGCCATATTTGTAAGCATGCTAAAAATAGAAGAAAATATGTTTTTCTTTTTTTATAATTTTCATTTATTGGTATTTTCCTATATATTTGTAAAAGAAAAAATAAATTTACATAAAAGAAATAGCCCAAATTAATTAAATGTTAATATAAACTTTTAAAATAATCACTAGTGCTATCATTATTACTTTTATTAATGATTTCATGCTATTATTAAGAAAAAAACAATACATTTTTATAGCTAAACACAATAAGAACGTTATTTCAATTAATAAAATGAATTGTAACGCTATTTTGCAAAAAATTTCGTACTTATAAGGCTCTTTAACTATTAGCCAATGATAGTCAATTCCCAATATAAAAAAAACGCAGAGACGTTGTTGCAGATACTTTTAAAAATGTATAATTTTATAATTACAGCAAAGAGAAGGTCTTCTATAATCATTACTTTCAAATTATCAATAAAGGAAGAATTTTGACAGTAATGAGAATTAGAATAAAATATTGACTATAAATAAATACACTTTAAGCATGTTTCTATGTTATGTAGATGGAAAATTATCACTTAAACCAAAAAATAACCTACCTTGAAATTTTCAAAATAGTAATATATTGATATTCTTATTTTAAAAATAAAATTTTCTATAAATTATGAGTTTATTTTATACAATATCATTTATTATTTTATACATAATAAAATAAAACTGGTGTTAACATTATAATGTTTAATATATTAATATTAAATATGAAAATAAATATTACTTATTATTAGATTGCTGAGTTTATACGAATTACAGTTGCATTTGCCATTGGAGACAATAGATTAGTATGAATTGCTTTATGCTGTAGGTAACCAATAACAGATGTTTATTTATGTAATTAATAATGGTATGTTAAAATTTATTTGAAGTCTAGTTATATATATATATATATATATATATATATATATATATATATATATATAACTATATATATATATATATATATATTGTAACAATATTTATCAATTAATATAAATATGTATTTGTAATTATTAAATTAATATAAAAGATATGTATTTGTAACTATAATTTGTAACTATTTTAATATGTCACATTTGTAACCATAATAAATATTTAGATAGGGGAAATTATTAATTATTAGATATATGCCTATCCAATCTGTACCATGTAACTATATCAATTCATAATAGCATAGATAAAGAAATTATAGAATCACTGTGCAACTTGAAAATATCAGCATTAAAGATTCTTGGTATTTACTTATATATTGGGGCAGTCATCTGAACAATAATACATACTGGCCATTGTCATCTAATAAAAATAATATTAAATATAGCAACTGAATAAAAGTACCCACTGTGATATTCCTGGAGTGCCTTATGCTTATCTCCAATAATAGGTTCTTCGAACAAAGAATCCTTTCTATTCTTCTTTCCAAACATATAAGACCATTCATGGTCATATGCACACACGGGTGCTATTCATGACAACTTATAAAAAAATATATTTTATAAAACTAATATTATGAAGTTGGAAAGGGATGATATCACTCTTTATTCAGTTTAGCTAAGTACATGTGTTTTCCCATGAGCGCCACTAGATTGTTTTCAATCTAGATAAGTATCTATTTATAGTGTACTTGAGTTCAAACTCATTCAGTACATATTTATTACACATGACTTGGATGACTATTGAACAAAATGACATTCTTACATTTTATCTATATTGATAAAATTACAAGATCCCAATATTACCAAAGTTTATACTATATATCAAAGATTCTTATAGACATTGCTAGCTCATTAGCGTATATTGATGAACAGACATGTATAATCCTATTAATGGCTTCCAAACAAGCATGTGAAGACCATTATTGATATTGATGGCCATTTAACTAAATTATTTATCACAATAAAGGTAATAGTGATGATGATGATAATAATATCATAATAATGATAATAATAGTGATATCATAATAATGATTATAATAGTGATGATGATACCAGCCATGGCTTATCAATAAACTCACAACAATAAATTCATCTTTATAAACTTATAGGCATCTACTAAAATTATCATATTTCATACTGGGATTTAATAATACTAATGGTGATGATTGATCATCATGAATCTCTTTGCATAATATTCAATTTTATATAAACCCCTATTTACTAAAATATATTCATTACGCTAAACATTAAATTTAATGATTATAATTTATTAATGATGATTGATGGTGATCATAACTTTTATATAGTATTATTTGAAACATTTTTAACTAACAACATGATATCCATCTTTGATGAGGATGATCTAAATTCATGGACACAACACAATTTTAGCTTTCTATGTTGAACTATAATTATCAAAATTTGGTTATTCTCAAGCATAATCCTTAAATACTTAAATATCAACATTCTAGTTTACCTATTATTTTGCGGATGCTTAATATTTGCAAGTGATTGCTCATTATATACGAATGGTAATACTTAATAACTGCGAGCAATGATGATGAATTAAAATGATAGAATTAAGAAAAAAAAAAAAACAATATTCTTAATAATAACTCGGAAACCAATTATGATATATAATTATATTTTATTAACACTACTACTCTTTCCTTCCTTCTTTAAAGTCAAATCGACAATTAAATAAATGGCTTATTAATATACAAAATTTATATAAGTATAAGCAAATAAACTTAATATATAGGTTTGTCACTTCTTGATATCTCAAAATAAGCTGACTTAAATCAATATTAAAAAAAATACATATTCTATAAATGCTTATTTAAGACTTTTCTTACTCATCATATCATAAAATAAATTTCAGGTGTTACTTGTATATGTTTTTTCATTTTCATTCAAATGTAATGCCCTATTTTTCAATTTACCATTTTAAACTAATCATATATAACCTATTCTTTAATGTGTTTGGATAAGCAGTTACACATTCACGCATTCGGTAATGTTAACATATATGTTTAAAATGTATGCCCAATAAATTACATATATAAAAACATCTTTTTCTTTTGCAACCTTATAGCGAAAGAAATTAAAATACATATATTAACTTTTTAATATGCAACAAGATAAAATAAAAATAAAAAACATTATAAATGCATATATCTATAGGTTGCTCATTATCATTAACAACTGAAGAACAATTAAAAAAAAAAACATTTCAACATTACAATATATAATAATAAAAAAATAATAAAAAAAATAATGAAAAATTTAAGTTTAAAGATTTAAACTATGTTTGTGTTATGTTGTGAGATATTGCAAATAACTATAGATAAACAAGTCTTTAATGTTTCTGTATCAAAAAAGAAAATTGCTTTGACCAGTAAATTAAGGTTTACTTTTAATAAATAAAAGAATAAAATCGGTTAAAGAAAGTTCATATTTACCCGTCTACTTTTTACTTCTCATTAATGTCCTGAATTTGAATTTTCAGACTGCTTTTCTTTGCTCACCAACAACAACAACAAAAAAAAAAGAAAGTTATTGCAGATACTTTTAAGATAATGCTGAATCAATTGACTTTGCTTGTTTCTTCAATTCCATTATTATTCACTGTTGATTGGCTTCCTTCTACCATTTACAAAAAAAAAGTTATTATAAGTACTTTGAATAAGTAGGTACCGGTGGATTTGCTTGTCTCTCTCCTTTAAAAAAAATAATTGCTGTCGACACTTTAGATGATTGAGGTAAATCAACAAAAATTTGATTTATGGCTTCAAACTTGGTTCTACATGGCTGTTATGGATTTTCTCTTCCTCCTATTTCCTCTTCTCCATTCATTTGAAGGTAATGAGCTTTTAATAAGCCAGGAACTAGAAACAAAGCATTCCATATAGCTTGTGTGGTTGGCTTCAAAATCTGTCATTTTGTTGGTTATTACTGGATACATGACTTCATAGACAGATCAGCGATTTTGACTCATTCTGTATTAACCAGGAAGCAGAAAAAATGGTTTAGCAATGCAGAAGCATTGTATTTTGCATAACCAAATATGTTAATATCATTTTTATAATTATTCCTAACTTATAATAAATTCAATCTTGTTCCATTTCTCTCCTCTTCTTTAATATTGCTGGAAATTGCTTTATATAAGCACATATTTCATTTTCTCTTTTTTTTTCAACTTTCAAAGAGTGAGAAAAAAAAAATTAAAGCGTTCACTCTCTTTTTTAAAAAAAAATCCAAGCTTACATTTCTGCTTAAGAATAATAACAAGGAAGGACCGACTGAGTTGAGTCTCAAAATAATAATAATAATTTGAGTGACTCTCACTCTAAAAAAATTAATGACTAACTCATCATCTCTCTAAAAAAATTTAAGACGAACTGATCATCTCTTTAAAAAAATTTAAGACTGACTGACTGCTCATCTCTTTAAAAAAATTTAAGACTGCTTGATTAAAAAAATTGTTTTAATCATTTATATCGCGAATTTCAACCAAAGAAAAAAAAAACATCTGGAAATCTTTATCTTAAAAAATCAAAGCTTCACAAGTTTGACTTAAAATTGATGCTATCGTTATCTACATCAAAGCACCTCTTTTGTAAAAATAATCTTAAGATACAGATAACAACAAAGCTGGCCATCTATAGCCATCAGAAATAAGTGTAAAAGAATCTTTGTGTTTGTACAGATCTATTCATTGTTTCACACGTGTACAATCTTTATCTCCTAATCTAACAATTTTATTTTACACCTTTCTGATTTACTCTCTTTTAACAAAATGAAAATTAAATAAATTTAACACATATTATTTAATAAAAAAAAATATTATATAATAAATCACAAAAAGAACTGCTTATTCATAATAATAAATCTATACATATAAATCTCTGTATGTATAAAAGAATAAAAAAAAATTTTTTTTTAAATAATTGAATACTATATATATATCTACAATATATATATATATATATAAC
>JAQFVV010009323.1:0-14322 GCA_028023455.1 Epiperipatus broadwayi | reverse complement strand
CCGGTACAATATATACAATATTATAAGTTTGTATTTAAATGTAAGATGACATCTAAATAAATGCATATTATAATAAGCTAGTAATTTTTTAAATTGATATGACAAGATATCTGCTGCCATTAGAAGTTTGTTGTTATTTTGGTGCTCGAACACAATATTTAGATCATAATATAAAGAAGCAATGTGGGAAGTCAAGCGTTGTTAGCCGAGAGGTCATCGTACCCGCCTTGCAAACAAGTAGTTGGTTGCAGACGGGTGTGGGTTCGCGTCCCGGCCGATGCTATGACATATGGAAAAAAAAAAAAAGAAGCAATGTGGGATAAGAATTAATATTGTAATTGAAGTTTATATAAAAACGGAAAAAAAATTAAATATTTTTATAGAGTACAAAATATGGAAAGAGATTTAGGCGAAATTACCTGGAGAATGAAAAAAATATAAAGATAAAAAAAGTAAAATGAATATTTCAATTTTTTTTTTTTGTTTAATTTTTTGTGACAAAAACGAATATGAGGCTAAAATATTGTAACTAATAAAGCAACTTTTATTTTCTTCAAGAAAAAAAAGTACCACGAGAATGACTTAACGTTTGTATATTAAAAAGAGTTTTTAATTAGAATGTAGAAGTAAAAAGGTTTTGTGGCAATGTTTTAATTTGGCTAACAGAATCTCTAAACATATGGCATACTAATAGACGTTTCAGATTATAATAATGCTACCAATTTAAATTGATATCATGGAATATAAGATAACACTAAAAGATTTACATTATTTTGACGCAAAAACAGGAAGTATGAATACTAGTAAAAGAAGATAAACAATAGGATATAAATAATATAAATATGCGTGCATTTTTCAAATTATGTATATTTCTAATGACAATTTTTTCATTAAAATATAATCTATTTTTGCAATTAGTATAATTCAAAATAGCAACGCATCTTATCTTGCTTTTATCATTTATTAATTATACTACTGAGAATTTGTCGCACTAGGAGTTTTAAGCTAAAATATAAATTATCAAAGTAAGATTTAAACACATTTTTTTTAATTCTTAAGATTGAGATATAACAATAGTCGTCAGAACTCAATGTAGCCACAAAAATAAATCATAAAAAATACAATAGGATAATACGTTAGTAAACCTTTTTTTTTCTCTCAACTATATATGATTTTTTTTTTTTTTCAAACATCAAATTATTCATTTGACAAATCTCGGGAGAATACAAAAGATTGAATTGTGTTTACAAAATAGACTTTGGATATTATTCATCTATCGGCTTTTAAAATTTGACAAGAATATATCCTCGTTTTAATTACTTCTTACACGTGATTTATCTTATTTGTTAAAACATTATTTCATCGCTAAGAAGAGATTGACGGGTAAATAAAAAAAAGCGCAAGGTTAGTTAAACTAGAAAAAAGTTTATTATAACTATGATAACTATTAATATAAATATTATTTATTTGTTTTGTTGTTTTATATAAAATCGAAGAGTGGTTTAAAATTTATTAGCGGACACATAAAGCGTCAGCTTTTAAATCCAATCTCTGCATGTAAAAGCAACACTGCCTAAGAGCTGTTCTCTATTCTTCCACGCTTATGTATTGCTTAAGATTTTTTTTTTTTTTATAAATAACGCACAATGTTTACTTTTCTATTTTTATAAAGCAAATATTTATATAGTATTTATTAGATTTATCTTCATAAGCTCATGTTTCAACAATTGAGATACTCCTGCATATAATGTATATACATGAAAATCAATTTTTAAATAGACTATTTCAAGCCAAACATTTTCCCACATTTCATCTGCTAAAAACCTTGATGAAGAAAATAAATACTAAGCTAATCAGTTTTCTTTCTTGTTTTATCCTTTAGCTAAAACCTAAAAATAACTAGATATTTAGCAATCAATAAAATAATAAGGATTACTCCAGTCACTCTTGTGTGTATGTAAAAGATAAAATAGCTTAAAATAAGTCACCATAGTGCAAAGTCCTCTCTTTTATCTCTTTGTAGAGAAAATAATGAAAAGGAAGCCAATAGCTAGCAAAAATAGTCAAAGACTAAGTGGTTAGAATTTCTAGCTATTTTTAGATACTAACTTCTAACTAATAGTGTTACAAACTCATAATTTGTTTGTTTTACTCTTTATTCAAGAATAGCTAGTTATCTATTTACCTAATAATAATTCGATGACTGGATAGATTGGCTGTAAGCAAGTGATCTGCATTTAAACATGAGATTGAGATTAGGTCTAAAAATGCATATACAAAGCATTGCTGTTTTTATAAAATATTGTATCAAACATTCTTTTGTTTAGTTAAGCATTTTAACATTACCTGAATCGTAAGGGAAGTTAAGCTACTGTTTTAAAATATTTTATATCCATCTTCAAGATTATCAATAGGCATCACTTCTTAGAAATGCTTCTTACCTTTCCAAAATGCAGCTTAATGCCCCTTACTTTTCAGCATTTTCTGATGCTTTCTTTGTCTCACACATCAATGTAAAATATCTGATAAAATATTTATTACTTATCAGAAAATAATAAATTTGACTTCATTTGGTAGATATTTTTTTTACTACTGAAATAAATTTTAAATGTTCATATTTTGATTCTGTAAATATTAAAAAAAATGAGATCTCAATAAAAACAAAGACGTTACACATCATTGTTTCTAGAAAGATTATTTTCAGTTTATAAAATCAACGAAATATTTATTTTTAAAAATGTGAATGAATATTTATTTATTTCTCTTATATCTAGCAAATTATGTTTTAAAAGTTTAAAATTTTCGAATATTTATTGCAAAATTGTGATATTATCTTTACTTGTAAATATAAAGTAGATTGTTTACATCAGAGCTAGTCTTCTAATTTTCTTCAGGCCATATTTACGTTAGCTGCTAATATAACATTATATTTTTGAAAATAAAATATTTCAAGTCAAAATAAGTTATTAATAATTTATATTTTCTGATATCTAATAAATATAGTATAAATTATTTTTAAAAAAATATCTAAAAACATAATAAATTCACAAATAAACACGTTTTTGCGTCATTGGAAACTTCAATGTCATAAAACACTGAACATTTTACAGCCTTGTCAACAGACAATGGCTAAACATGTCAGGGAGGGGCTTTTATCTATTGTTAGAACAGGAATTTTGAATTTCATGCTTTTTTTGCGCAATTTTTGGCAAAAAAAATTATTATAATAAAATATACTGTTTTACATGCATTTTAACATATAATACTTATGAAATAATTCACCAGGGGGCGAATTGGTCAAAACTCAAAATAATTCACTAGGTAGGACCAGAGGGTTAACAAAACTTTTTTTTATTTTCATATAGAATATTTGCTTGAGAAAAAATTTAAATGAAGCTACATGCATAGCACTGCAATAAAACCATTTACCTATTGAGGGTTTTAAAATAAAGAATAAAATATTCATTCTTAGTACAACTTTTGCTATTAATTATCATTTTATAGTTTAACTCTTTCTACATTACTCTATCATGATACCTTGGATTAATTGATTCAATTTCATTTTGCAATTAACAAAAACAATTTTAATATTAGTTATGGTCAGTTGTAAATTAATATTTCCTCAGACTTACAAACTGAGATACAATTCATTAAGCCATTTTGGGCTATTTAATTAAAAATAGTTATATTTATCTGATTTTTCAGATATAAATTCCATTTCTTGAGATAAGGGTGATGATTGGGATACTACATGCATACCTCTTCCAGCACTATGATGGACAGAAAACCTCATCATGAACACAAGTTTGCAATGCAGCAGGAGCATTAGAAAAGTTATCTCAATTTAAGCACATAAGCAACTTAATATTCAGAAGGTCCACTGGAAAAAAAAAACCAAGGAAAGTTTGGAAAAATAAAAAGCATTGCTCATGTATTTTATGAATCTTATAGGCTCAACACTCATGACACAATTCTGTGCCTGGTAAACAACACATATTTTATTGGTAGAAATCTCTGTTTCTTTGAGAGGCTAATTTGAACAGATTTTAAGCCTTAGGTATGTGCAATGCTGAGATAACTTTTTGGAGCATCATGAAATTGCTGCATCCCTACATCTATAAAAAAAATCACTCATATACTATCAGCACTAAAACCAAAACTCTCACATTTTACATAATTTACTCCCAGTCTCCACAAAATATCTTTTTCTCTCAATTTCTGCTTTATCATTTTGCTTTTTTCTATGTCAGAAGCATAACTGCACCCAGAGGAGGATCATGATCAGATCAATTATAATAACTTTCTTTGACAATATGTGATCTACTTCTAGATTATCTAATTATTTGTGTTCTGACAAAACTATTGGGGCTACTAGTTCTCTATTTTCTCTTTTTCCGGGGTGCCACTTTTTGTTTTCTGTCCTGTTAGCATGGTGGTAATTTTACCTTGTGCTTCTCATATTGGATGACATTCACAAGTGTGCTATTGTCCTTCTGTATACTACTTTAGTTGGAGGATTAATTTTCTTTTCTTTTTCAGCATGTGTAGATTTGCTACTGTCAAATGCATTCAACAGTTCAGCCCCCTGTTCAACTGCATGTTTGTCAGTGCCAATCAGCATTTTCTCAATATAGCTTGGGAAGATGTACCCCAAGATTCTTATAATTTGAAGTTCTGAGAGAAAATCTGCAGCAATTGTTCTCAATTTTATCATCTGCTTTTTAAAAAAGAGAATATATGTGTTTCACCAAGTGAATACTTTGTTTGAGATGTTTTGTGTTTAATCACTTTCTGGTAATCCTCACTCCAGTAACACTTCGTGAGTGATTGTTTAAACTCAACGAGTCCCACTGTGCTTGGGATGCACCTTGCAGATCACTACAAGCTATTGGTAGCTTAGATTTTCTGTTCATAATGTTATTGCTGAAATATCTTTCCAGACTATTAATAAATTCAATGGATACCTCACCAGCATTACATAAAAAACTCTTATTTTAAGAAACTGGCTTACAATCCAAAGTATGTGGTTCATCAAGTGAATATTGATTTTTGCTTTTTTTATATTCACTTTTTCATGTTCTTTCCTTTTTAATGTTGCCAGGAATGTTTTTTGTTTAATTTGATCATCTCGTCTTTGGTCATTCTCCAGGTTTTTTTACTTTCTCTATTATACTACCATTATTTTTGATCTGTAATGATTTAATTTGACTAGTCAGATCACCTATTCATTCTTACACAAATTACATGGCTTCTTTGATTTTGATTACTCACTAACTCTATTGCCACTTGTACTTGCTTTATTTTATTATCCATCATTTTTTATATCTAGTTTATTTTAAAATCTTATACTCTTTTTTTTGTCTAATTTTATAATTTCCTCTCTAACTTGTTTCATTTGATCTGTTATTTGATTAGACATTTTTACTGTATTCACCATTTCTTCTTCTATTTTCTATTACAGCATTTCTTCTCTGCTTCTTTGATTATCATCTCTTTGTCAATTATCTTTTTTATTTCTGAAAACATCTTCTGACATTGTTGACTGCTTTCTTCTATTTTCTTTAATAGCATTTTTTTTTCTTCTGCAGCATGTTTTTTCTTCTATTTTCTTTAGCAGCATCTGATTTTCTTCTTTCATTTTGTTGCACATTTTCCATAACTGAATTGATATGTTTATCTCCTATTTTCTCTGAGTTTTTTCTGTTATTGGCTCATGTTTCTTCTTCATTACTTGCCATATTTTATCAGTTTGTTCTCCAGCCTGCATTTTGGCTTTTACTTGTTATCATTTACAAAAAAAAAAAAAAACTACAAAAAACTAACATAAATAATTGATTTTTTTTAAATTTTCATATTCAATGTTAAGAAAATATATATACAAGTTTTCTCTTTTATATTTAATAATTGATAAACCTGTACCCCAATCGTACAGCATCTCCATTTATTTTCTTTCCATATCCAGTTTTATTTCTCACTAGCTTTTTTGCTTTTCTTACTAGCTTCATTAATATAGTTCTATCATATGCTTTTATTTATTTATTACTTTTTACACATTGTTTTTCTCACTATTTATTCCTACATTTCACCTATATTTATGCAACAATATTCAAATATGTTTAAAAATACATATATACAAGCAACAGAGATTACAAATTATAAAATTATTATATAAAAGCCTTTTTCAGCAAATTATGTTTTTTTGCCCTTTTCAATATGTCTCCACGATTTAAAGCACATACAGTGACATCTATATCAATACATGAGAGAAGATAGATAAACAAATGGATATCTGACATGATCTATTATGTGTTTTTTCCCCCTCAATTCTACTACAAAATTACTCTGTTATATCTATTGAATGGATATATATCCACATATATTAATTAATTAACTATCCATTCTTTATCCATTAACCACTTATTATTTAACTTAATGGATGTTTTGTATATATTCATACAGTTGTTTTTATTATACATGATGTAGTTTGTTTCATATATTTTACGTCTATTAACATTTTTAATATAATCAAGAACACTTATATTATCAATACAATTTATTTTATGTCCATACTGCAAATAATGAACATATAACATAGATCTATCATCTTTCCTAGCAATAGCATCATTGTGTTCTTTAGCTCTTTCTCCCAATTGCTTTGACGTCTGGCCATAGTAAATCATATTACAAAAATTACATCTAATTTTATAAACCATTCCTCTCTTATATTTTATATCATCTTTCATTCTACAATTAGTTATCAATTTATCCAAATTTTTGCTATTAGCCCACCCCACGTTAATGTTTTTATCTAGATAATTTTTACTTTTTTTATTTAATATATTATATACACTAGGCAAATATGAAATTTTTATCCACTTCTTTTGTTTATTAGTCCTACATCTATTATTATTCGTGCTATTTACTCCATGTGAAAATATATTGTCAATACTATGCACTGCATATCCATATCCCATATATGTTTGTTTAAATTTATCCTTCTGTAACATAGCAATATTTCTATCTGTATATAATCTATTGTTCTTATATTTAAAATTCTTAATTACACTCATCTTTTGTATCCATGGTTGTTTTGAATCAATTGATATAATTTTCCTTAATTTATAATCTTTAATAAAATGCTTAATTATAATATCATTATTTTGATTTAAAATAATTTCAATATCTAAATACCTTATTTCATTATCAATTTCTTTCATAGTAAACCTAATATTATCAACATTATTATTAAATTGTTTATATAATTTATATATTGCCCTCTTATTACCAATTATCAAACTATCATCTACGTATCTAAAATAATGTAGTACTTCTTTTTTAATTATACTGCCTTTTATAATATTGATTTCCATGTCATTAATGAACATAGATGCCATAAGCCCACTAATTGCGCATCCCATTACCCATCCCTTATTTATACTCCAATATTCATTATTATATTTAAAATATAAACTATTATTTATTAGGTTCAATGCTTCATTTATAATACTAATTATGCTATTATCATTGATATATAAAGATAAAGCCTAATGCTTTTAATTCTAGGGATACTAGGGTACATCGATTCTATGTCCATCACAAAGATACTGTGGTTTCTATTTATATTCATCATATTTAATTTATCAATAATAGCCTCTGTATTTTTTATACAATATTGTCCATAACCAATAATATCAGCTATCCATTTGTTTAAATATTTACAAAATTTATGTAAAATGAAATTGCTAAAATTGAACAATAATCCTAAAGGGTTATCTTCCTTATGCGTTTTTACCTTACAAAATATATATGGGTTCTCATATGAATTAGGATATAAAGAATAATATTGATTATCACTTATAATGTTATTAAGCTTCATCTTTTTTAACAATTTTACATATTTATTTTTTATATTATTTGTAGGATCTTTAGATAATCTACTATACCCCTCATTTTTTATTACACTATCTATTCTATCATTATAGTCCTTAGCGTACATTACAACAAAACAACAACCTTTATCTTCTTTGCTTATTACAATCCCAGAGCCATTACATATATATCTAATTTCGTTTATTATTTTTCTGTAGTTATAATCCCTATTAGAAATATTAAGTTCGTATAAATGTCTATTTAAAACACAATGTAATTTCTTTTTCTCCCCGTATGAAATATGTGCCAATTCAATGTCTGTTATAATCCTCTTCTTTATATCTTTGTCTATAAATGGGATAAATGATGGATTTTTACTCAGTAAATTACTTTGTTCACGTGAAAATTTATAGTCCGTTAAATTTACAAAATTGTCTGAAACATGTTTTTTATATTCCATAAATTTATAAGAGTGCTGAATATTATCATATCTGCATGATCTATTAGTGGAAAATTTATTAATCAGCCATTCCCATTTTTTAGTATATTTAAGATGTATTTTATAATACCATTTATTATGATAATTATTTAAGAAAGCTTTGAAATTATCCCAGACATTTATCCTTTTTAATATTGGTTTTATAATTTTATTTAAGCTTCTAAATCTATCCAAACTTCTTTTAAAAATGTAGTATTTTTCATTTATAAAAATCTGCAACAAATAATTCTCCAATTTATATATTAATCTATTATTATTTGAGATCTTCTTATTCCTTCTAACGTTAATTATACATGCTTTAGGCATAATCTTATGTAATTTACAATTATTTAAATATGATAATTGACCTTTTATTTTTTCCATATGTAAACATAATTTAGTTAATTTCTTTACCTTAATCAAATCAATCGTATCCAAATTATCTCTCATATATTTCCATAAATGCTCCATATCCCAAACAACCGCAGTATTAATTCAAAAGTAATGTTATAAATAATATCGAAAATACTATACAGAAAAAGAATCAGAATTAAAAACAATTCTTTATAGTATTTATGCAACAAATATATTAATTGCTCTACTATATACTCTGGATATTACAAATGTTCCTGAAGTAAATATACTTCAAATTCAAACTTATCTGATGCCATTACCATTTAAATATATTTTATGTTCACCTAAAATGGTGGAATATAAACATAATATATTCATGAGGAAAAGACTACTCAGATCCATAACTACTGTAATAATAAATAAGCAATGATATATTCCAGAACTTCTTCTTTAAGGTGAAAATATGCATGGATATGATCTTAGCACATAAGAATTGGAATAGGAACTAGAAAATTCTAGCTAAACACCAAATTATGTGAACAAAGCATGAAAGATAAAACATGATATCATAAACAAAATCCACCCATGGGAGAGCTATTCTCAATCCTCCAATGTACTATATAATTAGAAACAATACTATCAAAGTGAGTTTCCCCACAAATATCAAAAAGTAATAACCTTTATCCAAGCAAAACAATGGCAAGATAAAATACTAGTTAAACAAGAGAAATAATTTTCTATCTCTAAAAATACATATACCAGATAATGTATAAAACCGACTTTAAAATATTTTAAATAGGCATAAGAAATACACACATATTGTTAATGACAGCATAAAACTTCAAAATATTGAAGGTACTGGAAAATGCATAACACTCAATATAATAAAGTAAAAAAACATTATATTATATTATATAAAAAATATTATATCAGTTAAAACCTTTGTGAGCTTCTGATAAATATCAAATTTTTGCTGCTTATAAATGCATAATAATAAAATAATACTAGCAAATATAAAGAAAAATATGTATTTTCTTTACATAGACATGTATATTTAATCATAACTTTTACCTTATAATTCATAAATAATAATAATAATAATAATAATAATAATAATAATAATAATAATAATAATAATAATAATAATAATAATAATAATAATAATAATATATTTTAAACACTTATAGTTCTTTAGATGAAATCTTCAGCTTTGAGCTACTTGACATGAAAACTAATGTCCTCTGGATGGCAAACATTTAAAACATGCATCCATAATTTATCACTTCTTTTAAAATAATAATAATACTAATGACCTTCTGGGTAAAATTTGTATGCACATTAAAAACACAATGAATATTAATACAGATCTGAATCCCCTTTTATAAATATTTGACTGTTTTAATTTATGAAAGTCCACTATAGCCTTTTAGTATGTTTGTTCTAAGCTCTAGTAAAAAAATCACTTAAAGGACACAGTTCATTTCAAGTTCATACAGTGTTAATTCATCTGAATATTATCACATAAAAGATACTGTAATAATAATATTTCATTTAACTTCCACAAATATATTATAAAATCAAATTTGTCTCGTTGAAATAACATTTCAATATTAATTAATATATTCAGAGTTAAAAAAATTTATGCATCATTTTCTTTATGTGATTCATATTTTCATGTTCTAATTGCAACACATATAATTATTATTTATGAGAATAATTTTTGAACAAAAATTATTATTATAATTAATATTTCCAAATTCTTCAATCAATAAAGATCTTTGTTTCTTTTTAAATTGACAAAAATATTCAAGTTAGCATTCTCATAATATTAAGATGAGAACAAAAATTGTTTTCTAAGTTAAATTAAAATTATTAGTTCCTTTCTAAATCACACTAAAAATTATTCTTCTCATGGTGAGTTAAAATTAGCCCCTTTTAAATGTTAAACAAGATTGATTTCAGTTGAGAGGTTGACTAATACATAGTTTAAAATTTTTTTCTTTTTTCTTTACTATTAAAAAGAAATTCCACAAACTTGTTAAAGATGAGTTGCAATATAATTTCATTAAAAATTAAAGATAGTAGTAAAGATAGTCTAGTATAGAGTTCATAAAATATAGAGACATACTACCTCAGTTTTTTTCTTTTGAAGCATCAGATTTATATACATTTTGGAATAATTAATAAGTAAATAACATCAATTTTCTGTTGGTATCTTTGCTATTTTTTTTAAAATTCTCCTGATCAAGTTATGCATAGAAACTCAATATCTTCTTCTTTTTTAGCAAAACATTACTATTTACAAAATAATAAAATTTATAAAGAATTATCACTATAAGTTTAAAATAAAAGTTTAAAATAAAACCAAGTTTTTAATGCCTTATTGTTGACAAAATTGAGAGAGAAGACAAGAAGGAAGAATTACCACCAGCACTTTTTAAAATTGTCCTGATATTTATAGCTGTTTATTTTGACAGGCAGTTAATTAGCCACACCTTATTTTGTGACCCTTAGCACTAATTATTTACACTACAACAAGAAAATAGGAAACAAAATTACCTAATGGTAATTAATTTCAAAGTACCATGTGACAGCTTTTGTAAATTTCCATCACTTCTTAATTGACCTTTTATAACTTATTAAAAAAATAAAAACTAATAAAATTAACGATACAGTATTATTTAATATTACTTTTAAATACTTATTGTTTATTAGAAGTCATGTATTTATTTACTTTAAATATCTTTCATTAATAAATTAACTATAAAATATTATTAAATAAATAAATGAAGTTAAACTATATTTAATTTTAATAAATAGCATTTTAAAATTAGTGTGCATGCATTTAAATGAACACACACATCAGAAATTATTCTCTATTTTAATTTTAATCTGATCAACATTTAACCTAATAGCTAGTAACTAATTTTCAATTTTTTTTTAATAAACTAGCTTTACTTTATTGTTTTAGCTCCTTTAGCAGCATTAATTAAATAAATAATTTGATAACTATTATAACATTTTATAATTAATAAACTTATTCATTAGTCCATAGTCTTTAAAACATAAAAATTTGCTTTAATAAACCTTACATTGTATCTCAGCTTCATACAACAGCATATGGGATTAACTTAAAATATTTTATTTTAACTAGCTTTAATTTTTAATTGAATATAAACTGAATTCCAATTTTTACTCTATTTTATTCTTATATGAATATTCACTTATGCTAAATGCTAAAGTTATCTGTTACAATAAAATTTATGCTATTGATATTGCATAATAAGCCATTATAATTGCTTACACAGTCTACTTAAGCTATTAATTAAGTAGAACTTGTATAATCTAGCTTATTAATACTTTTACATTACAGAAAAGTCTTATCATTTTTTTTTTATATATACATATTTTAGTTAAGCAAACCTTTATATAATGCATTGAAATATGATCATGTGCAAAGCACAGGGTTACAATATATATTGAAATATTCTTAAAAAGTTGGCAATATCTGTCCTATTTTATTTTAAAAAATCATAGTCAGATGATACTGACAATGGCTAATAAAAACTGTAAACACATTTTGTGTATAAAGAGAAAGTGTTATAATGACTATATATATGTTTACAGAAACAAAGTCTTACAATGTTCCTAACTTTTTCTAGATTCTTATGTAAAATGTCTACTAGAAGTTTGCCAGATGTTTTATTTTAAATAATCCATTATCAGGGGCTTTCAGCATCTGGTAAAACAATATGACTGACTCTAAGTTATCGGATTCAATATTTACCTTTTTTTATTTATTAGAATGATAAAGAAACACACAAGTCTAAAGGGTTGCAATTAAAAACTTTTTTAATATAAATGCAGTACAGAAAATAAAAATAAAACATGATTAGGCAAACTGTAACAAACATAGTTATTCATGTCAGCTAACAGATGACACTTTTTGGGTGAGCACTATCTCATAATTTTGAAAATATTCCACTGCATCTTGTTCTGTCAATGGAAGATTGCAAATTTTAATCATACTTCCAAAAATGATAGAGTAAAACAGGAATGTTAAAATAATAATAATTTAAATTAATCAGTATTAAACTAATCATGATAAGTTTATCCACATACTAACTGTTTGCCATTTGTTAAGGGTTCAGCATGTCTTAATATTTGAATGCTATGTTGTGAATGAAATTTATTTAAAAATGTATTCAAATTTTTTAAAATTAACATTAAATTTAAAATCCATTTCTTAACATTTTTTTAAAGTTAATAAACTGCACATGTTTAAGAAAATAATTTTGAGGAAAAAAATGTAAATAAATACTTCAACCATATTTGAGAAAATAATTATGCAGCAAAAAAAATGCAAACAAATACTTTGACCATGTTTGAAAAAATAATTTTGCTAAAAAAAAGATGTAAACAAATATTTTAACACTGAAAATGAATTATTTAAAATAAAACACCTATGTATGTTAAAACAGACAAAACTTCCCATACAGTAGTGCCACTCAGTGAAAGCCAGAGTAATCAATGGATGCCAGAAGGCTTGTGCAGTGCTCTCAGATCCAAGGCTCCTCACTAATGAAAGCCACAAGCTAGAAAATAGTCTGGGGATATTGGATGAGTAGGCACTAGATAGGGATTTTACACACAAGCCTTCTGGCATCCATTGATTATTCTGGCTTGCACTGAGTTTCACTACTGCATGGAGAGTTTTGCCTGTTTTAATAATAGTTATGAACAAGCATAAGAAACAATGATCATGCTATGTATTTTAAATTGAACGTTAATGTTAATTAACACACACCTTACATATCACTAATCGATGAACACTTCTTATACTGAATTTATTTAGAACATTATAATCTTGAAATGTGTACTTTCTTTTAGTCAAAATATAATCTAATTATGCTCTAACTTCATTTCAATGATTCCATGTCCACTTTCTCTTAACATTTTTCTTAAAAAAAAAAAAAAATTCATAATATGAAGTTTTTATTTTTCTGCAGACTCTACAAGTCTATGTCCTCTCTTTTCTATTACCATAACCAAATTTACCTACAACACTTTCATCTTTCATTTATTTACCAATCCAAGAATTAAAGACTCCCATAATTATTTTAAAATATTGTTTAGTCTGATCAAAAGCCTTTTGTACATCCATATAAAAATCTTCTACTACATTATCACTATGAGAACTTGTTTGCGAACCTGAAATATCTGCATTTGGTTTCTGCTATTGAGTTGAACAACTAATCTTGCCATTCTGTCTGATACACCACAAATCTCCACAATGTTGTTCTTCCTCTTTTTATTTATAATGAATCCTATTTCACTTGTACTTTTGTAGTAGAGTACATGCCCACTTTTTAAATCAATTGTTTCTTTATCTTTTATTCTAACTTCACAAAGTCCAATAATGGCCTATGTATTATGAGACAGTCCTTCCAATTCTTGCAATCTTCCTTCACTTGAAAGTGATCTCCAATTGTAAGTACCTAAATAAAAATTCATTGTCAAATGACATCTTAGATTCACAATTAGGAGTTTCTTAGCACCCTCCATCTTTGTCCACCAACTGCTATCTTGCTTGGTGACTTTACAGCCTCCAGGAAATAAGG
>JAQFVV010009322.1:0-14331 GCA_028023455.1 Epiperipatus broadwayi | reverse complement strand
TAAATTCTAGTGAGGTTCGAGGAGTAAGTCGCTTAGTAGCAATCTAGAGGAGTAGATAGGTTCAGGAGCCTCTTCTTATCTAGGTTAGGTTAAGCAGCTCTACTTTTTCTTACCAAGTACAATACTAATAAATACGAAAGAAGGTAATTACATAAAATCTTCCACAATGTAATATTATTAATTCTATGAATTTCTTTACACTAAATTTATAAATATATTTAAAAATCAAACCTTATAAATTACTTCAATGTTTTACTGTTAAATAATGGCTTATAAACAAATGTAAAATTAAAGATTATATTATTTTAAATAAATAATAATGAATCATTTTTTTACATGTTATAAAATATTATTATGAAATTCAATTATTTATAACCAAAGTTTAAGGGTAGAGATTTGCTAATTTAAAATAAATATCTCTAATGACAGTCAAGAATTTGATTGGTTCATTGATTTACAATCAGACCCTTGGCTAAATGTTTATAAATAGGCTAGTAAAAACTGAAAGAACTGGAATAATCTTAAAAAGATGATCATTTCTGATTGGCAAGGAAATTTTTCTAATGTTTAAAGTATAAAAATTGTTTGATATTTATTATTTTCTGTAGTGGAATATGGAGTAAATTTTCAAGTACCCAGAATTCACAGAGAATAATTTTGATTGTCATTTTGCCAGTGTATCAGAAAGTTATGATTCTGATTAAATACATTAAAATACATGTTTACCAATATGTGTAAAAATAATAAAGTTATAATGATATTATGGAGGCTAATTTTCACTCTATTTGAGCATTAAAAATTTAACAGCAGAAGTTGCTATTTTTTTATAATTCAATTGGTTTATACAAAAAGAAAAAAATAGGTAATCATAATAGTTATGGAGGATGAATGTAATCAGAAATGAAAATTAATTATGATATTATTAAATAGCAAAGAATCCTTACTAAACCTTCAACAGATTCTGTAATTTTAAATGATTGTGTTCCAAGTTTTTACTTTCTTCACAGAAGAGACATGAAGAAATCTTATCTAATAAAATTTTATATTTTATATTAATGTGTATGTTATTATAATTCTCTACATATGTTTAATGTATTCTTACATCCAGCAGCCAGTTTGCTCATAAAATAAAAGATCCAAAACAATTAGAGTTGAATATAAGCTGGCTCATGAATCAAAAGAAATGCACAGTAATATTTAGATTTAAGCATAGGTTTATATTTAAAAGTGATCACAAGGAATGGTAAAATCAGTTTAAGATAAATGGTCAAACTTTATTACCTTATTATATATTTTTTATATGTCTTGATAAAGACTACCATTACTAAACAAGCACAAAAGGTAAACCTCAAGTTTAATTAAATATATGCCTTATTGTCTTCTTATCATATTATGCAATTTGTTACCACTAATAATTGTTACAAATTCAGAAACTGCTTTTCAAGCTGATAATTACTATTTTAATTCCCGTATTAATTAATGATTATATTATATTTGTTTGGTGTTTACATTTATATGGTAGACATTATTTATTATGAGAATTGTTTGTTGCCATGTTAGATAATTATGACATTATGGGTTATTATATTTACTATTTATTTTTATATCCATGTCATACCTACATGAGGAGTACTTCTTTCCTTACCCTGTGTGATGTGAAATATCATCATCATAGGTGAATCATGTATGATACCCATGCATTTTTGAGCTAATCAAGGACTATGTCATTATGGATTTTTTCTATTTTTTTTAACTAAGTGATTACCCATCCTTTTCTCTTCAAAATCCCTACAGATGTTTCAGATATTAGAGCTGGATATTGAACCTATAGCAGTCATGTAATGATCATGGTCTAAGTTACTTATTTACTTATATGCCATTGCTCAACACTGTTATACTCATATATTGCCTATGGCATTAAATTTCATGTCACTAATTCTTGATGGGTTAGAATTTAGTGACAATAAAATCATTCTAGAAGGTATGAATGAGATATGTGAACTGTGTCAGAATAAGACAAATGATGCTATCAAATGGCAATGTCCCTGATAAATATTACTTTATAGTACTATATTGTAAGATTGGTATATTATCTACCCAATGTGATCTCAAATGCATATATTGTATTTATTGTTTGCTAGTCAGAGTGATCTGAAATGTACAAGCTCTATTGTTATTTGCTATTCACAGTTAAGTATTAGTAGTAAAATTTTTGTATGAATTATAAAGGTTTTTATACAATATTATAGAATGAAATGTAGGTTGCAGTGATATTAATTTATTTCAAACGAATTACTATAACATTACCAGTCCAACATCTTGGTTTAATAGAATTAGTAAGTTATATAACCTTCTTAGTATGATAGAATAAAATAATTATTAATGCCTTACAGAATATTCGTTATTTTGAAGTTGCCTAGTATTCAGTAATATTGTCTGCATATGATTTAGTTTAATAGTAACACTTGTGATTACACTTACTACTACATTTTAATTTTGGTAAAAGAAATTTAATAAACCTATATGTGAAAAATAAAATGTATTAAATGTATAATAAACTAGAAATACTGTTAAAGGTGATAATGTGTGTCACGTTAATAAAGTATATATATATATATATATATATATATATATATATTTATATATATATATATATATATATATATATATATATATATATATTATAACGGTCTGAAAAGAAAGTGGAAATGGAATATTACCACATCTGCACTACAAGGGCACCATCTAGGCCATTTGAACCTAGAAAATTTATATAGTAGGCAGATACATAAGTTAAGATTCACACTTTACATGTTTTATTCAGACCGTCAGCCCATGCCACTAGCTCAGTGGAGATGCAGAGATAATAAAATATTAATTCTCGTCTAATAATATATCTTTAAAAATAAATAAAAGAGCCACTGTCAGTAATTAACACACAAACATTTATTAACACATATAAATTTTGAATCACTTTAACATCACTTTTACTTTAAAATTTTACTTTTATAAAACATCAGAACTTTACTTTAAAATTTAACTCACATTTTAACTTTGTTTTTAGAATTTAATTTACATTTTAACTTTTATAAGTTCGCACAGATGAATTTTATAAAGTTTTTTTTTTTTAATGTTGAGCATAGATTGACTACATAGATTACACGCTCAAAAACATTTCAAAATAAACATAAATGATCAAAATATAAAGTCATTGATGTAATTGCAGAGGGAATTCACAAGAAACCCAATGGCTTTCAGCATAAGATGCCACATTGACACCAATAACTAAAAAGACATCCGAATAAATACATTTTAGATATTTAATGTAAGATATCATTATTTACCAAATGTCTATATATTTTAATCAAATATGAAAACAAAACATAATTAAATGTGAACAAATCTATGCAAGCATTTATGCCCAACTTAAATTTAATGCATTTAAATAATTTATACAATATTAATAAAACTTTAAAAAAATAAAAATGGAAATGATTTTTAAAAAAAATACATTCAATAAAATAATAAATAATTTAGGCAGATAGAAAATTCTTCTATTTAGAATATTGTAAGGTTTATCATTTAGAGTTATTTTTGTTTAGAAATGTTCATTAATTATATATTCTTATGTTTAGAAAAGTTCATCTTTAAACTGTTGCCATTTGGGTTCCAGTGTTAATTGTCCTGATGTCCTGGGGAGACCAGTATGCTGTTGGTCATTTTATTGATTCATCTGGAGGTCTTTTACTTTAGCTGGTCCTCTATGTAGAGATGATTGGTCATTTCTCTTTCCCTATTAGCAGAACTGAAGGGATTGAAGAGTGCATCTTTTCAATCCTTTCTCCTTCAACTCTGCACTAATACATATCACCACTGCTGTCATATATCTCTCATTCAAATTAATTTTCACTCACTTTTTAAGGTAGACTTTCGGATCCAGTGGTCATTACATCATAATAATGGTGATGGTCTTTTCACTGAGGTCTGATTCCATGAGTGATTTCTTTTATTGTCCATTCTGTTCCCATTGTTTTTCTCTCCTATCTGACCTTTGCTTATACATTTGAAATGCCCAAGGGTTAGTTTACTTTTACCTATTTAAAACAATCAGTTCCATTTTATGATTAATTAACTTTTCCAAACTTAAAGATATATTTTTATCTCTAAATCTTTTTAAGTTTTTGATTAAAATTTAGTTTTAAAACTTCTTTCTTTTTAATAAACTTTCTTTTTTTTTAATTTCTCATCTTTGCGATTTTATATATATTATAAAGTTTAGATGACTTTTAAATTTCAATTTTTTATTAAAAAACAATTTTTTTTATTTGCGAACTTTATATTTTAATTTCATGTTTAATAAAAAATATATATAACAGCGTATATGCCCATTACAATATATATATATATTGAAACAAGAATGCTGTTTCACGTGTGTATTTATTCTAAGAGCTATTTCCCCTCCCACCTTAAAAAACGGCAAATGTATAAAAAAGTCGATCTTATATTTTTTCTAGAAAAATATAGCAAAAAGTTTAGTTTATGACTTTACAAGAAAATCATTATTTTCTATAACTGAGAAAAAAATAAAGTAAAACCTTCATTATTGATTTCATAATTTTAGATTATAATTTAAATATATCACTCGTATTTATTTAAAGCTGGCATTTATTAAAAATATAACATTTTTAATATTTGGAACGATGATGTCATATAAAGTGTGATAATAGCTTGAGGCAGTCTTAATAAATTGGAAAGCATGAACTAATCCTTATAGTTATCTTATCTATCCTGCTAAAGAGAAAAGCACTCGGGATTAAATGAGAGCTGTGGGACAAATAAAATACAGTGGGCTGAGCTGCTTAATCAATCGAGAGGTCAGAATATAAATAGTTAAGTTGAAAGTTCAGAAGGAAATTCAAAAAAAAGATTTTTAAAGTGTATGTTTAAAGATTTTTTTTGAAAGATTTTTTGAAAAAGATAGTAAGAAAAGTGAAGAATTAAAAAGTTAAAATTCTTATTTATGTGTTACTTAATTCTGATTTTTGGCACCTTGGAATATAACCTTTACATCCACTGTTAATAATGGAAAAAGAAAACATTATTAAGGAAATTATAATGATGAAAGGCTAAATGACAACAGCTTCCTCTTTTCATTCCAAGCCATGGTTCTCCAAGATTTGCCTGGATAAACATCATAAAAAGTAAATAATGCCATTCAACTGAAATCAATGCCCCCTTTTGAATGCAGTCACATCATGGATATGAAGGAAACAACTAGATAAAAATGAAGGTAATGATTTTATATTTTATTCAATACTTATATGTGTTTATAAAAGACCAAACAAAACATATTTTTTTTAAAAAAAGAAAATTATGAATAAATTTAGCTACATAAAAATACGTTTTATTAGTAATAAATTGTAAATACTAGATGTCTCAAATGTCAGTAATCAAAATGCATTTTATTCAATATTTATATGTCCTTATAAAAGATAAAACAAAACATCTTTCTTAAAAAAAAAAATTATGAATAAATTTAGCTATGGAAATACATTTAATTAAAGATAAATTATAAATACTAAAATACCTATAATCAAAATGCATTTTTAATAAAGATTGGCTTTTCATCTACAGATACATTTGAATTAAAATAAACTAAAAAAATGAATACTTATAATGATTGATATTATTGATTTACAAATAAATATATCTAGAAGAGTCAGAAATACTGAGTTATTACATAGAACTCTAACTGGCTAATAAATAAATACAGCTGCTGATCAACTTATAGGAAGAAATATACATCTGTGGCAGACCAAATAATAATGGTTATCCTATATCACTAAATAAAAATTACAAATACTTACATGCATGTTGATGGTATATAAATAAAAATACTATATGGATTATAAATGCTTACCTGCATATTGGTATTATGTGAAGAAAATAATGAAACTTATGCACGCAGATGCACATTTACACTGACTAGACTATGAATAGTCCACAAACCCAGAATTGTTCACATTACTTGTTTTGATAAATTATATTAAATAATGAAGTACTATAAAAATTACAAATGCTTACATGCATCTCACTTGTATACAAAAAAAAATAATGAAACTTATGAGCACCAATGTACATTGATACTTGACTGAATTATAGAGATCTTACAGATCTGAAATAGCTCATCTTATCTATTTACCTACCTAAAAAGGATGTACAGATATGGAATAAAGAGTGGAAAAATATTCATGCAGTATTGGTAGATGTCTACTTGATAAAAAACCCTTTGAATTCTAAGATAATTGAAAATGAGCCTTCATTTGAAATGAAGGATGAACTTTGATAGAATGACTTGTAAATGCACTATTGATCAATAAACTGCTTCTAACCTTTTCATAAATGAACTGAAAATGAGTCATCACATGGATATTAATAAACTTTATTAGAAGGAATTGCAAATTAATTTGTTAAATAAAATTGTTGTTACTTAAAATTAATTTTAGTTATATCCAGTTGTTTAATTCTATTTTTTTATTGCATCACTTGTCATTCAGGGCACTTGTTCACGAGAATATCATGTCTCCTGAGCTATGTCTGGCATAACTAGACCTAAGTAAGTCAGGTTGTAGTGAGATGGAACTCTAGTGGCACCATTTGGAAAACAAAACACAGAAATGTCTAGATGCTTCCAGTCTCTATGGTGCTACATCCTCTGATGAGCAGGAAATATTGTTGTAGGGGGTTACCATCTGCATGGGAGAATGCCAATCAATAGTTCCTTCCTGCAACATGCTCATCAGGAAATCGTTTCAACCAAGGTAATAAAGGGGTTGTATGTTGGTCCAGTTACAATATATATAATTTCCTTTTTGATAAGTTTGATCAAGGATCTATATATAACTCCACACACAACACCACTCCTACACATTATATGAGAAAATGTCCAGGGCACCAATACTATTGATAAATAGAATAAATTAACAGTTTATTTGACTTAGAATTAATCTGAGACTCTTCTACTTGTGCCTAACTTATAGCTCAGTGGAGGGTTATAGAAAGTCAATAACATATAGAAAACCAATAAATGAAGGAAGAAATACTACAAACCATTAAAATAAAATATATGCCTAATTTATAAACCAACCAAATGATGGAGGCCAGCAAAGTTTCATTTGTGCAAGTTAATAAATATAATTCCAAGTTTGATGTCTTCCATCATCTAAAGATACTCTATATTAGCTCAATATATTTTTAACAGAAAAATGAAAGGATAATACTAAATAATTCCACTATTTAGCACATCTTAATCTAAATAGCTAAATTAATGTTAATTTGGGAATATGAAATCAGATCTCAGGGAATCTGTAATACAGTTTGATTAAATAAATTCTATTATCCAGTAATTTATAACTATAAATAAAAATATATATAATAGAATATATTGAACAATATTTTACTGGACTAGCAATTAGATAATGAAAGAAATAGGGTATCTTTTAATCTCATATCATTGTCTAAATAATAACTAAGTATGCGACCTTTTTAGAAGTTTACCAAATGGTAAAGTATTTCATATAATGTTTGGATCAAGAAAACAATATTATACAGATTTCAGTATGTTTATCATCAAATTTACAAAGCAATGCATTTATGTGGCAATAGATATGTGGACTGTGGAAACTAGAATAAAAATGCATATAAGAACAACTCGAGACAAAGTTTTTAATAAATAACATAAGCATTTATTTACATTTGAAATCCAAATAGATAATAGCTAATTCACAGTGGCATTGTTTGTCCTAATTTCTAAACTCACAAATAAGTTTGGTACCCTAGGTTTGAAATCACTTTTATTACATATTTCGTCATTTATTGGTTAGACATTAATGAACATAACTTAACAAATGAAATAATGCCCTAATATTCTGACTTCGAATATATTTAGGCTATCTAACACATTCTTATTAGTGAACAACACTGAATAAATAAATAAATATCATATTATGGGCACAAACATATAAGTTGGAGAGGTCACCCTATCAATTATAGGAATAAAATAAATTACTAACTTTGGCTGTCAAGAGAGTAACTTTAAATAGCTCCATAAAATAATTCTTTTAAATATCTATCTTTTTCATACATTCAAAATAAAAATAATCATTCTGATGATTTGATGATTTAAAGGATGATAGAATTCAAAATATATATTTCCTGATGTGTAAGTTTAATAATATTATACTCGCATGTCTGACAAGATTTTTTTTTGTGCGTGTCATATCTTATGCTATAATTAAAAACAAAATCATACATTTTATCAGTTTACTTATGAATTACTAGTTAAGTATTATAATTCAGACATTGCCATAAACCAAACAACAAATATAACACTATTTCTGCTTTAATACTCCATAAAAATATTAATCTTACTATTTATTTATCCACCAACTGCATTACATATAGCTATGATTCTATGATAACACAAAAATAAATATTCAAGAAAAATTTAAGCACATGAGGAATATGCAAGCTTTTTGGCTAAGAAATCTAACAACAAATAATGAATTCCCCACCTCCTTTGAGGTATACTATTGGCGTGGAACATATTCTCACCACCAGAATAAAGGGACATAAACTACTCAACTCCATAAAATATTATTTTTATAATGCATATATATGCAATCTAGGAATATATTTCACTCATGGCAAATACTTAAATATTATAAAGAAGAGAGTTCTCAATCCCAATATATATAGAACGTATTGCGAATAACTTTCTTTCTCATAGCTACTCTATTCATTTCATTCTATACATTGAAAAATAAATACACACACAGAGATATGACACTATTTCTACCAATTCTTTTAGCATACGACATTATCCGAAATTAACAGAAAGAAAAACAGTCATAAAACTCAATATTTACTAATTATATGAAATAAATGCAAGACAGACACACATACGTATGAATAAGAGTGTGTAAATAACTTCAAACTATAATACCAAATATTAAAAATTAATAAAATAATAAAAAAACTTTTAGTTTATGACAAGCTATTAGCTATTTTAAACTTTTAAATGACAATAATTATTATCAATAAGGTTTTACCATTTATGATACAATATTTCTTTTATACATGTGTTACTCTGAAAGCCAAGGGCTAGCTTTGAGACATTATCAATAAATATATATATATATATATATATAAAATATATATATATATATATATATATATATACCCATATATACATATATATAACCTACATAAGAAATCATATTTAAATATTAATCATTTACCAGCACATTGCTAACACTTGGCAATACACTAATCTGACACGGTCTAGAAGTCAAGGAAATAGCATGATTAAATAAGCAAATACATAAATAATAAATCTGTCTATCTATCTATGGTATATCAATAGCAATAAACAACAAAAAATCACACTTCTTTTAACTTAAAAAAAATTCACTTGTAAAGTTTCTTTCTTTCTTAAACATAAAGTTTCCTGAATGACGTGATTCCAAACGAAGATGATTCCAGACGAGTATGGTTAGTAAACATAAAACATAAAAACAAATTCCCTATATGATAAACATTTACAATTTAAATTTCATTCAGCAATCTCCAATGTTCTTAGCAAAAAGCTAATTGAGCTTACTTATATGACGCATAAGTAATAAACTTTTATACAATGACTGAGATATGGAATGATAGTTTCAGCTACATATTTCTTTTATAATGATCATTTAATTAATTCTAGAAATATTTTAATTTAACAGTAACTTTAGCAGATTTCCCAAAAGAAAACATTATATCCTTTATAAACTATCACAAATATAATTTTTTGCCATTGTTAATTAATTATTCACGTAGATTTCTACAATTCCTTAAGCAATAATACTTTTATTCTAAAATAAGTCCATATATCAAGGAGAACAAGAAATATGCAATATTAATGTCCTTCTACTTGATTTAAACATGTCATATCAAATAAATACTACTAATTAATCAATTATTTGGAAGCCACACATTCACTTTGTTAATAAAGTAATTTATAAGCATGAATAACAAGAATAATTATTATCATTGAGTAATTCAAATATATAGCATATAAATATTATACTTGCATCTTTCCATTTTAACTTGACTTTTATACAACTAGAGAAGAATTCAAATGGAGAGTCAAAGATAGGTTTTGTTAAATAGTCCTGCATAAATTTCCTTAAGATATTATAAAGTTCACACAATTTTATTAAAAGATTATAAAGTTCATACACTTTCATTTTCTTCTTAATAATAATAACAGATATAAGCAAACAAAGTAGATTAAATTTATCATCATAGAAATACATTTTAAAAATGATACAGTTAATTTAATGTTTAACTGAGTGGAAAGAAATGAAGAAAAATATACCTTTTTTATAATTTAACCTGACATCCTTGCTTAAAAATGTATGGTAGCTGAAATTCTCATAAATTCTTTTATAAAATAATAATGTTTAAAAGTTTTCACTTTGGAGTTTAAACTGACTTGATTTTTGGAAGAGATAGAAGAATTGGCAGAAGCAGAATGAACAAAGTAATGGATGAAACAATAATGAATTTCTATTACTGACTATCAGTTAAAATATATCCCTTCCATCAATCAAGATATCATCTTTATCCTCCAAAGGTTAGCTCCACCCTTTGCACTCAGTAATTAAGGAAAAAATATTCAAGAAATCTTTTCTTGAAGAAAAAAAAATCATTTTGATTTTCTAAATTAAATCAAACCAAATAAAGCAAATGATAAAAAAAAATACACTTTTGAAATAAATGAATATTAATTAATTAGTAAAATAAATATAGTTGATAACAGAATTTAATTTGTCAAATAATTTACTAATCCAGATATCCTTTAATTACTCAAAAATGTACTTGCAAAGTTATTAAAGATATTTACTGTAATTTAAATGTTTCATTGTAGATGTAATATTTTGCACTGTAATTAAATATGAAAATGAGATGAAGAAATGATACAGGCATACATGCATACACATATGTTGCTATATGAATACTAAATTATCCTGACTAAAACATGACTGATATGGCTATGGGTTAAACATACTTCACTGATTAGATTACTTATACATGGATGGGTGTGCCAATGAATAAATAGATCAGATAAGCATCTAAACAATTACCAACCACTATTCTACAAATAAATAAAATAAATGTAAATCAACCTAACTTGAATATCAACAATTTCTGAAATAATCCACCCCCCTTTGTTGCATTAAATACTTCATCAAATATAATAATACTAACAAATGCTTCTAAAATTTCCACTAACATTCATAAGCAATTCACATATAAGGTTTTAAATCATTAACAGAAATTTTTTTAAATCTTAGTGCTATTTCACTTTTTTTTAGTTAAATGTGGTTATTCACCACTGACACAGTATACTTTAATTACTTGTGCCATTCAGAAGGTCACAATATATTTTATTATTTTGCATCCATAAATATTGTAAATAAAATTTGTTTTTGAACTTTATTACCATGTCAGTAATCTTATTGCTTTACACTATTCTGTTATTATTACTATTGCTTTCACCAATGGTATCAGCATTGTCACCAATACTTAATATGATTAAGTATTGATATATGTTTAATATATTATAAATAAATTTTATTAAACTCTCATATTTAGAGTATATAAAATTATACTATTGTCTGGTTAAAATATTGTTGAAATTATGCAGAGATGCTATTTAAAATGATATCTTAAAAATTAAATATTTGATTTTAAATAGTAATATCTCAATAAATAAAAGATACAGATCAAGAAGTAAAAGTTAAATCATCCTTAGAAGATGTTATTATTAACCCATTATTATTATTGTAATTGTGATTAAAATACAATAAGATTATCTAATGGTTAACATAATTGTTGTGTTTATATTGTTATTATGGATTTGTTGAGTTAATATAAAGTTTAGATTTATTCTTTATTATTATTAATTAAAGGAGTTTAATACCTTTTAGTAATTTCATTTTGTAATATAACTTAGTTTAATTCCTTACGTTTGGATAGCCATGAAATCCATCTGACTAATCCAGATATATATTATAAAATTATTGAAATTTAAAACTGTATGAATCCCAAGAAATTATTGATTAATAGTTGTTTTCCATATGTCATAGCATTGGCTGGGAGGCAAACCCACAACAACCGTCTGCAATCAACTGCTTGCTTGCAAGGCAGCTGCACTGACCTCTTGTCGAACAATGCTTGACTGATTAATAGTTTTAAACTTTGATATTGTTAGATTTTACTTTTTAAATTATTTGGTAGACTTGTATCTTTATTCTTATTGTTTTATTGATTAGTTAAAAGTCCAAAGATTTAGACTTTCTTCTTGGACTATTTGAACTTATAATCCTTTGCTTTTATTTAGTGGTATCAGATTAATGTTTCATGATTCCATTCATCATCACCAACATTGTTATCATAGTTCATCTCTATTTTATTGTATTTTAGTCCTCTCATCATCAGATTTTATTACACCTATATAAATTCTTCATCCTTCATCGATTTCTGTTTCTTTGAGAAAATTAACTATTCATTATCTTAATAATTTCATTCTCTTCTTCTTATTCTTAGGTCTCTTCATCATTCTTTTACATGACTTAATCATTATTTGCACATCATTACCTCTTTAATACTCCACATCTTTATTCATTTATCATTCATTTTATTCTGCTATGTCCATGATCATTTACTAAACAGAGATCTTCATGATTATTAATCTTCTCATATGATTGCAAGTTTAACATAGGTCTCTCTGATGCAAATGATAAAACTTTATTTACAAATAAAAATTGTATCATTTACAAATGGACATGTGGGTGTCGCCATGGATATATAGGTGAATCGAGGTGCACATTGGAAAAAAGAACAAAGGAACACTTATTGTCATTTAAAAGGGTTCAAAATACAAAACAAAATTTTAAAAATAATAATAATTTATCAGCTTTTGTCTTTTATGACCATAATAAATCATGTATATATGGTTTCGATTTTAATTATAACAATATAAAAATATTGGAAACTGAAAGAAATAATAATAAAAGGAAAATTAAAGAGGCGATGTTGATATGTAAATACAAGCAACATTTGGTTAATAGGCAAGCAGCAAACATTAAGATCACAGAATTATGGGAAAGTTGACATCATAGACTTATGGGAAATGTGACATTTTAAATGTGATATTTGACAAAGCTACAAGCTAGTTGAAAGCGCTCCTAAGTGACGGTTATACATATATTTTTTATAAGCTTTTAAATACTGTGTTTTTAAATATTTATTTATAAATTTGCGTATATTATTTTGAAAAAATACAGACATCGATTTATAATATTATACATATATATGTGTGTGTGTGTCTTTGTGCATGTGTTAGTTTTTCTCTTTCGTTTATATTTGCAATTTTATTTAGCAAAACGTTTTTAAAGTCAGCACTATAAACATTTTAATATTTTCTTCATATGAAACAGTTACTTCTTAGATAGAGCTGAACAGAATTTATAATAATATGCAACAGTTCTATCTGAAGTATGTATTCACCAACAATTTTTGGCTTGTTTTTAAACTTTCTTTGTAGATACTGATATCTTTCTTTTTTTCTGTTTACTACATCAATATTTACTTTTGAATCCAGTTTCTGTAATTAAATAAATCCACAATTGACGAAATAGCATTATAGATCGCTACAATATGTTGAAAATATGTGAAAGTGATAGCATTGTCATAAAATATCCTGTAATATTACACAACTGAAAATCATTTAGTTATATTGTCACAAGTTAGTTTATCATTACATAAAATTGCTTCAAGTCTATTTGAATATGAAAAATTTTGCATTTTTAAATTTAGTTTTAATTCCAGTCATTCAGAATATTACATAAAGAAAGACATCATAAAAAAGGACAATAAAAGAGGTTATTCGTATAAACCAATTTAGATTGTATAATAAATTGGCAATGTGTTATAATATTGGTATACATAGTTCTTGAAAAATTATGTAATGTCTGCTTTATGCTAAATATGATCAATTGATAATGATTACAATGTATTTCAAAGTCCTTCTGCGTATGGTGCTACATTATTACTATTTATTGGAATATGAACAATTTTGTATTTTTAAATTTAGCTTTAATTCCGATCACTCAGAATATTACATAAAGAAAGACATCATAAAAAGAGGACAATAAAAGACATAATTCGTATAAACCAAAGTAGGCAATGTGTTATAATATTGGGTACTTAGTCCTGAAAAATTAC
>JAQFVV010009321.1:0-14349 GCA_028023455.1 Epiperipatus broadwayi | reverse complement strand
TATTAATGGATGTTTTAGATGGAAATATTTAATGTGTGGGAGTTATACGTATTTACTAGTTGTTTACTTAGAAGCATTTAGTTAGGAGCAGTGGTGAATGAAAACTAATTGCTCCAGGCCAAGTATTAAGGTGTAAAAAGCTGGATTGCATTAAAAAGGATAACTATTTCTTTATTAATTTGCTTGATGTAATATATAGAACAAAGTGCTTAGGATAAAATGTTTGAATATCCTAGCACTCTCTCGGCTAATGCCAGTATCAGAAGGGAAATTAGTCTGGAATTGAGATATTAAGACAAGGTTCGTTAAGAGCTAACTTTACAAGCTTCTATATATAACATTTGTAAATACAAGATGATTGAATTATTAAATTAGGTCTCTGTGACATCTGACTTGATTTTTTTGAACTTTATTTTTATGCTATTAAGGATTTTGCATTTATTTAATATTGCTAAAGCTATTAATATATGGTGTATCTGAACTTAGTTTACATCACATATTAATATTTATTTTGTTAGATAGCTGGATTGGAGAAGACATATGAATGTCTGAAAATTTCAGATTTTCTACTTGATGAAGTTATACATTAGATAAAAGTGCTGAATTTCATCATGCTATTTTTAATATAATCCTATCATTTCACTGATGATGCCGTTGCAAAAACCAGTTTAGGATTATCAGATATTTTTACAAAACTGGTTAAGGGCTTCATTTCTATGAGCTACTCATATGTAACATCTAATTATAAATGGATAAATCTCACAGAAGTAAATATTTCTATCTAAAACATCCATTAAAAATATTATAATACATTACATAACATATGAGAGGGGTTTATTATAATAAGTAAGAAAATTGAAAAATTTTCCATATCTTGATTTCTTACACTATAAAATGAAATTACATTATTTTCACATATTACATTCTAGAGTGACATTTAAAAAAGAGTGTCCTACATTTGAGAGTGCAATCAAGCCTATCGCATTAACTTTAACACTTAGTCCGTACAGTTTGTTGATCATTGGACTACTATTCCTAAGGTGCATCATATACTTTCTAATTAAACAATTATAAATGGATAACCCTACACATTTAAATAATATTTTCCATATATATATGAAGATTAATGTAGAAATACTAGTATCTTGTAGAGTTTAAACATAAAATTCTATAAAGAATTACTTGCAACAAGTATACTTTCAAACCCTTACAATCATATTTCATGATGGATTTAGTTTTGAGAACATTAATTGTTTGCTGATTTAACTTTTGTACTATTTGATCTTTGGTTTTATTACACACCACACCAACCACACATCATCAACATATATATATATATATATATATATTATTACCTCTAATATTCTCATAGATAAATGATGAATTATTAGTATTATCTTCTGGGATCTTCTTTGTAATAAAATACTCATAGCTAAATAACTTTGATATTTCAGTACAATAATAAATATATTTTCTAATATTGCAAATGATGCTGCCAACAGATGTGTTCATGTAATTACACCATATGTATGTAGAGGTAAACTATGGCACAACCAAACTCTTAAGATTAGGTCATATATAATAAAAAGGGGCAAAGAAGGCAAGGAATGTGATAACACAGTAAGCCCAATATTTAGAAACTGTGATATGATCTATGTCATTGATGATGTTAGATGTATCAGATGAAAAATGATAGAGGACATTTTTTATAATTGTTATTGAAAAATGTAAGATGAAATATTTGTAGATTTTTTACATCCATTTTCCACAAAGGGAAATACCAAGATAAAGTATCCAAGACAATCATATGTTAGTGAGTACTTTATGCTTGCACTAGAGATATAGGCAAATTCAAACAAATTGCTAGACTTTCTATATATGGAGTTATCAAATAAGTATGTTCACCAGAGATAAATTTTTTCATTCCATACAATTATATTTACCAGAAAGCTTAATTCTGGTTTGCTATTGATTGATGTTTTGCTTAGTTAGTCAAAATTGGATTTTTTTGTTTTATTTGTATTCATTAATTGAGAATTTAGGTTATAATTATGATATGTTAGCAGACTGTGCTGGTCAGCATATATTAGAGATGTTGTACCAGACTCTTAGCTATTATCAAAGGAAAATGCTATTAAATGAGTTCCAATGTCTGCATAAATGACTTTAAAATTAAACTGAGAGAGTGCAAACTTCTCAAGCGCTTAGAAAGACAAGTAAAGAAGAAGGTAGAACTACCTTTTTTTTGTTAAATTCTCTGTCTCAGTGCTTGATCTGATTGGCTGGTGATAGTCATAAGCGCTTGAGAAGTTTGCACTCTCTCAGTTTAATTTCAATACCGTCTGAGCTTTATAAAATAAATATTATAAATGACTTTAGTAATGATGGGTATACCATAGCAAAAATTATTAGGCTTAATAGATAATAAACTTTGGAGATAAAATTGATATCGTTATATATATATATATGTCAACATTATGAAAATTATATTTATACCAAATTTGTTTTAAGGCAACTATGACAAATTTATACCTGGTTAAAAAAAGTAGGTGTGGTAGAATAAATTCAAAATGTGAAGACTTTTCAAATAAAAGCAGTAAGGCAAAATCTAAAAATTAATAATGCCTATTCCATTGCTTTTTTAAAAATTGGAAGAATAAAAACTTCCTTAAGATTAGGTGGACAACTTAATGGGTACATATATTCTCAAAAAATTCTATTATTTTTGAAGTAACAACCATAAACATATTTTAAATTATATCCAGGTATTTTATCAGGACATGTAACTTTCCATTTTTAAAATTAGAAAGAACTGTTCTTTCCTTCACTAAGCTGGTTATCTTTTTTCAAAACTAAATCGGTAGATAAAATGGATATATTATTACAAGTCATCTCAATTCTTGTATCACTATTCATAAGATGATTAAAATACTCTTTTCATTTGTCCAAAATATCGTTGTCATCATATAAAAGAATGTCATTGCTCGATTTCATAGGATTAAAAGTATAAAATCATTCATATATATATATACATGCGTTGACGAAGTAAAATTTAATCACTTAATTGCAGGCAAAAGATCAAACAACTTTGGAATATGTAAAATGTACTAGCCTATAATAACATTTGCAATTAAATGATCAAATTTTATTTTGTCTAAATATCCATTTATATGTATACAATTTTTTTTTTTTTATATATATATAAAATGCATTATAACAAAAATTTGTAACCAGCATTTTAAATCTGTCCCTAATTATTTTTAAATGCTAATTTGAATAACTAATAGAAATATCTTTACTTTGTTTACATTTTTCTTTATATTATATTATGTACTGATTATTATCAATTTAAATTTAAATCTGTTGTTATTTAGTAAAAATATTTACTACTATAAACATTTATACTAACAAAAATATTTTAATTAATTTTATATCCCAAAGGAATGTTAATAATATTTAAATAAACGAATTAATTTTTATATTAGTGAATAATTCAAATATCATAATTAAATTTGCATCCCAATAAGAAAAGAAAAGATTCATTTGATGCAAAATGTTATTTTAAACTATATTGTTGAATATATATATCTCTTTGTTCAATCTTTTTTTGATTGTTTTATTTTTTAATGAAAATTTTTTATGTTAATGGCTGATGAAGGGCAGACGACCAACGTGTCTTCGAGTAGTCATAATCAGTACTGTATTGTTACTCGAAATAGTCTTCTGTCTTATATACAGTTTTCTCACAACATATTTTAAACAAACATCTCTATTTGTGAAAATATTCAAATAATAATGACAACATCTGGCATTTTAAATATTATATATATATAATCGAATGACTTTATTATTCGAAAGTTCAGACGCCAGAAAGTATCATAATTGGAAAATACATAATGCTGAAAAATGCTTTATTTAATTACACATGCACACACACACATATATATAAAGAGGCATTTTCTCTTGTAGCATTTATCATAAAAAAAAAATAAAATAAATAAGCTTGTTTAGAGCTATTAGCACGCTCTTTATATATTACATATTGGTAATACAAGCTATATAGGTCATGTGACAAATGACTAATATTTTACTTATATATATATATATATTGTAACCATATATTTTAGTAGAAAATATATTAATTGATGTAACTTATATAAAAATTTCTCTTTCTTCTCTTGGTGATTTGGTTGGCTTGATTCGCACTTGAACAGATTACTTTCTGATATTATTTTAATAATTTTCAATTTGCTTCATTCCATATGCTAACTCATATCAGAATGTTTAACTTTTTAAAATTTTTACAACATATTAAAATTTGGTAAAATATTATTAAAAATAATATTTTGTTTTTATTTATTTAAAGTAATCTTAAATTATTATTTCTATTGAATTAAAATAAAACCATTTGTTCAATTAAAATAAATTATTAAATAAATACAATAATTACGTAAGCGTCTCAATGTAATAAAAGAAAAGAGCGCGAATTTCTAGGAGAATATCGTCTGTTAGTTTGTCTTTTGGTGGGAAGAAGAACAGAAACGGTAAAAGGCAAATAGTGTAAATTTGCTGAGCTTATTTTGAAACCATTAATAAGTGAATAAATTACCACAAAATTTGTTATAAACATAAAATAACTTAGTGGAATCTAATTAAGATGGATCACTAAATTTAAAGATCTTTTCAAGTCGGTCGACCAAGAATCAAATCACCGGTAAGCGTTCCAATATTACATTTTTGAAATGTCGGAGCTTCCCGTTTAAGTTTGAAAGAATTAAACACAAGAATTTGGTATGTTTTGAAATATTTATTATTCTACAATTTGGAAAATTTAAATCAGTGTTTTAATTACAGAAGTTTTATTAAAATGAAAATTTGTTTTTTTAAAAGAAAAAAGTTTAAGTTAAAATAAAGTAAAGCGTTAAAGCTATCAAAATATTTAATATTTCCGTTTTTTAATTCTGATAAAATATAATATTGATTGATATTTAACTTTACAATGCCATTAATATTTGCTAATTAATTTGTTTAACACTTGGATCATAAACATTTTTCAAATAATTAATCAAAGTTTTTTATAATTGTATCGTCTATTTAAAATGAATAAATTAATTGCTGTAATTGGTTATTCCTGGATTAACGCAATGGATAAATAAATACTTGCATGGATAGGATAAACTTGGAACACTTTTGATAGAGAAATGTAGGGATTAATAACTTTATGAAAAACATTTTCATTTAAATTCTGTGTATCCTGTTTTAAAATTGTTTCATGTTTGGAGAGCCATGCAAATCGTTAATCTAATGTTGCTTTTAATAACTAATCAAAATGGATAGAATTGCATGTATGGAATTTAACTACAGCTATAGCTATTACCTCATATACTTATTATTCTACACATTGTACATGGATTCCACGGATCACATTAAGAGTTACAAAATGCTATACAATCCAATTTGTGATACACATCTGCTAAAATTCATGTATTTGAACTATAAAATGCTTTACATTTAGTTTTATCACACACACACACCGTTAAATGTTATATGTTAATGAATAATACATTTATTTAATTTTATCGTTATATGAACTCGCATATGAAGTTCATAAGTTATATTTGTTAGATTTAAATTAATAAAGGTTGAATAAAATATTTATTCAAAGAATAGCGCTTGCGAGAAAGCTTAAACAGTACTTAATGAATTCATGAGATATACCAATCTTTATGAGATATTTTGTGAGTCTTTCCAGATTTATATTCCCATGCCAATATTATTTACATTATATTATACATGTTTATTTTAAGCAAGATAAGTAGTACATTAGTTGTCCTGATTATTGTAATATTTTACTAAGCAAGAACCCACATTTGCTAAAGTGTCAGCGTATTCTGAATAATCAGAAGAATTGAGGGGGATGATTTGCACTTTAATGTGAAGTAAATTATAATGTTGTTTTAGTATGTTAAAGGCTTTAATCTGTGCTGGTGGTTAATCCATAGATTATTTTAATTGCCATTTTATATTTTACACATTCCTGCGCTGGTGGTTAATCCGCGGAATTGTGTGATTATACGTATGACTTTATGATAATGTTTAAATACGCAAAACGTTAGTATTATTTAATTCCTACGTGTAGATGAATACATCCACAGGAATATGTTTGCTTCACAGATATAAGTTGGGCAAAGTATTTTTAGTTAATCTGCCAAATCATCTTCTTCATTTGTAAGCATAATTTATCGGTTAGATTGATAAATGGCAACAGGACATTCTATTCAAGTACTTCATGATAATTAACTGTTGGTTAATTATTATCTACCAGTGTAAGTTTACATTTTCATTTTAATTAATGATTACATTATAGCTAAAACATACAAACATCATATTATTTATTATATTATTATAGGTATACAGTAGGGATTTATTGAGTCTGGAAATGACGTTCAATATTTCATAAGTTAATGCTGAATTTAATAATTGTCTCAATATTCATTATATTAGATTGAAATAAGGTATGATTAGGTTTTTAAATACTGTACCTGTGAGATGTATTGAAGAAAGTCTATTGAACCATCATTTAATTATTTTATTTGTTTATTTATGTTTTATTTAAAATATTGAAATTAACTATTTATTGTTCATAAAGTTTGTAAATAAAAGTTGATTTATAATTAAACTTACTGTGCCGTTGCTATGTGTCATTCATAACATCAGAAATCATAAACTTTGGATAGAGCATACATTATAGAGCATACATTGAATTACATATTATTGTCTACATGATATAAGAATTTATTAATATTTTGAGAAAACATTAAGATGCTTTTCGTCTTTGGTAGTATATGATTGGTAGGGTACAATAAAATCCCATTTACCTTTTCCATCATTGTGGCTTTGCGTAGTTGATTCTAGTATAAAATACAAATTAATTATTAAACTTGTGAACAGATTTATTCAATAATGATATGATTAAATATATTTACCTAACATTTTTAAATTTTCATTCGTCAATACAATAAGAGTCTCAATGATATATTAAATTATAAAAGAACCCAATTATTCATGTTTATTAATTGCAAAGCTTTACCTGGACTAGCATCTGTCTTAGAAATCATATAGATGATTTAAAATTTCATAATTTTATGTGGTTCCACAAATTACGCTATCTTGTACATGGTCGGCCATAGGGTCGCATACCATAAAAATCGCAAATTGAGGTTTAAGGGTGATAAAATTGCACTTATAATTTGTTTAATATGTTTTATAATAATACTATGATAGGTCTTCGCGGTATACCCTGGCTGCGATCAAATAAATTATAAAAAGTTAGGTTAATTCATTAATTTTGTCTGTAGTAAATTGCCCCAGATGTTGATTGTGGTCTTTTGTGCATAAAATAAATAGTATGAGATGCTTTTGGATACAGCTCTTAATAGCTGATAATGTGCAATGAGAGTTGATCAGTGACCAAGGTTGTAATTCCTAGTGCACTTACGTTACGTAGTTGAGATTACCCAATTTACGGTTACAATTTATAGTGCCGCAACAAGTACGGCATGATGATGGGTAGTTGGAGGGGTGATGGAAGGTTGGTTACCACCTTTGTGGGCCGTCAGGGTGGACGGCTCCGGGGATTTTGGTTACAATATATATATATATAATGTAAGGATTAACTAAGATCTCTCTAGATGTAAATAACTGCAGCAGTAAACTATAAAGCAATAGAATAAATTATCTATTTCTTCAGCTTTCAATAATGATAGACTTAGTTTCGTTATCAGTGATAAAATTATGGAGAAAATATAATCATAAACTTCTATATAGTTGGTAAAATTAAAATCTCAAGAAATAGTCTTTCTATTCTATTTTTTAATAGTTTGCTAATTTTAAGGCAATAAAATTATTCATGGATAGAGAAAACAATTAATTCCTATATTATTTCAAATATAGTAATGCTGTCTTTATTTAATATGGTGGGTTTGAACTTGGATATTAATTATATACAATCAATGATATACAAACATATTGCATACCATAAACTTTGGTTCAAATAAATAATAAGGTGAATGGGTAATAAAATTCAAATATATAATTATATTAACTAATTTGATGATGATGATTTATAATTTAAAAATATCCAAAAATATTTTATTTGTTTTTCAGTTTCAAACAAAAAAATGCAAAGATGCCAAACCTCCTAAAAAGAAAGTTTATTTTTGAAAAAGTTTTTAATGAAGCAATCACCATCAATTATTATCACCATCCCAGCATATTCCCCACTGGATTACATTCGATCTCAGGACTGTGGATATTAACTAGTATATGGATATAAAAAGAATATATTTGGATTGAGTTACAAAAAACAAACAAAATGGATTAATACAAATAAATAAATAACAATTTATTAACAATGAATAAATAAAACTATTGCATATATACTCTTAACTTTTAATCCTTACATAAAAATATTATAGTAACACAAATTCAAGTTTAAGCTATGGTTCAAGTTTAAGACTTTACACTATTTCTAATGATAATATCTTATCATGGTAAATATGGGTAAATATTGAAACAGTCACTAACCATGATTTTTTTAAGTACCATTCTTTTAACATTTTACTATTGTATCCCTTAGTTTTTCCAAAGATGGGATTCTCCTTGAATACTGGTGATGTTAGAGAGAGTAAATACAACAGTCCTGGTGATGTTCTATAAGGTACACTATTTACAGATATTGAGTAGATTATATGGCACTATCCATTTCTTTCTTTATGGCATTGTTTGCAAACTTCAGCATTTATTTCTGGATTCACTTGCATTTTCCAGGTTGTTTTGACTGGTATGGATTTTTGCTTATCTTGCCACACATGGAAGATGGATTGCTTTTAAATAAAATCATCCATACTGACTGGAGTATTGAAAAATACTTTAAAAATAGTAAGTTAAATATGGTTGTTTCTCTCTTCAGTATGGACCATGGCAACACAGCTTCAATAGTAGACTGCACTTTAATGCAAAAGAACATGGATTAAACTCCTGGTCTCCTAGAATTAAAATGATAGTAATAAAAATGCCTAGTTGCTTGTTTCTGATCATTTATACTAAATTGAGGTTGTTCAAGCAATATGGTTTTCAAACAACATATACATGACTAAGTAGAGAATATTTGACTTTTGCTGTCATTACAAAATATAAAAATTGGAGAATACCCTCTTTGCTTTCTCCAAAACATGTTGTGGATACAAATTTTAAAACATTATATCATGTTTTATTAAAAATAAATAAAAGAAGAAGAGAAAAAAATAGCTTGTTTTTTTCTTTATTTATATTTCATTCACATAGGAAGAAGAAAAATTAATTTTTTAATTATAACTTCTAAAATATTATCAATTTTAAAATTTTAATAGTAGATTCAAATCTACCATTAGATTTTCTATAAAAATGGACAAATTGTTTAATTAAAACTTCTATTTAAAAGATAGATTAACTCTTTGCATGCCTGATTCATTTAAAAATGAAGTGGCTTGACATCACTCTAAATCAGTCACTTTTTATACTACGATTACGATTTTGGGCTCTTTTTAAAGATTAAAAAAGTTCTGTAAGATGCTGCCCTCTCTTGAATTATTTTACAAGTAAAAAATCAATAAAAATGTCCTTATATGCCAAACAAAGAAAAAAATAATGCACCTTCTTAAATCTTATTGGCTATTAAATTTTGACAACAAAGAAAATGGCTGCCAAAAAGTAAAGAGTCACGATTTGCTTTGGTTTTATTTTGAAAATGATAAACAAATGTTTTAGACCATTTTAACAGTACTTTTTGACAAATTATAAATTATTTTGATAAAATATGCTAAAAATAAAATTATTTTGGAAAAATAGTTACTTTTAATAAAAATTATTTGCTTTTTTCTGCAACTAAAATTGGCAAAGAAAATCACGGCATTAGCAAAACATTTTGATTGGTGAGTAAGATTTTATTTTACATTTTCCGCTAGCAAAATTTTATATAATTATATAATAATTTATTTTTGAAAAAACTATCATTCATTTTCATAACCTGACAAATTATTAATATACTTTTTACAAACAAAACTAAAGTGAATATAATATTAAAAGATGAATATATTTTGATGTTTGAGTTTGTGAATTGCCACTTGACTTTAAATTGGCCAATTAAAAGTTTCAACTTTTACCTCATTCAGCCAATAAAATAATCAGTGCTCTGAAGGTTAAATAAAGTTCAAATTAAAATTTTTTAAATTATGCAATTCAAATTAATTTGCATATTAAAAACATTTTTCTTTCTTCCTTTACAGTATTATAATTATTCCCTTGTTTCAAATATATTACAAAATAATATTTAATAATCTTTAATAATGTGCATAAATTAATTTTTTTTCAAGCTTTAGGCAGTTTACATTTTTATTTCTCAAATTATAAACACACAGACATAAATGGTGGTTTATATATCTATTAGTCAGTTCACATAAGTGTTTATTAAATACATTTTTTTTACTTTATACATTGTTATAGTATATTTAAACTGTGCTACATTAGATTTCTTATAGCTACAATATATTCAAATTTTTTGGTTTGATCATTGCATCTTTCAGCTAAACTTTACTTATATCCCAACTATTCATCAGCAAAAAAAGGCAATACACATTCTCTGAATAATATATATATATAATTTTTCATTTCTTATCATTTTCCAGTAAATTACAAGTTGTTTATTATCTTTATTTATAATTCAATTAGTTACATATGAGTTTTTATTATAATTAATATTTTCATGGTTATATGATGTAAATAAAGTAATTTTTGAATTAAACCATGTATTATTTTGTTTAAAATCCTGATGTTTCAGACAAAATATCATTCATCATTGTAAAGGTTAAGGTCTTAATGTTAGATCTTAAGTAATAAGGAAATTGAGCATCATTTTTATAAATATTTGATGGTTAATTATTCAAAAGAGGTAAATTAATGAAAATTTATTTCTTTCAGTTTTATAATTAATTGATTTTAAGTTGATTAAAAAAAAAAGATCAAATAAATGGTCTCCACAAGGTTAAAATATATTGTGCTTCATCAGATTGACTTAAACCACATGGTCTTTTTAATATTTCAATAGATTCTCAAATCATTATCAAAATTAGGTGTGTGACCTATTTCTAACAAATCTGAAGTAAAAGCTGATGTATTTAGCTTTTTATTGGAAACATTTTTATGCTCCCTAATTCTGACATTAATTCAGCTATTGGATTATCTAAATAGCTTCTTGAGTACTGTGAAGATGGAATTTTATATATACTTTGGAATATCAAAGATATTCAGTCTTCTGATCTACAGAAAAAAATAATGTTTTTTGCTAACAACCATCAAATGTATAGGAGAATGATTGTTCTCTACTTCATGCTCAATCTCAATCTTGTTATTACTTAAGATCTAAAAGTTCTTATTAAGACCTTAACCATGACAATGATGAATAATATTTCATTCAAAACTGGGAATTTAAATAAAATAATACATGATTTAATTCAAAAAGTATTTTATATATACATATAAAGCCATAAGTGCACATAATTAATTAGTTAATCAATGCTTAAAATTTAACCAATAGAATATCAGAAATCTATTGTCAAAACCCATTTAGATAATAAATTGGAAATTCTTTTGTTATCTGAATTTTGCTTAGACATCGGTTTGCTGCAGATATTCTATTAGTTAAATTTTAAATATTATCTGGCATGTCATATATATATATATATATATATATATATATATATATATATATATATATATATATATATATATATATATATATATATATATATATATATATATTCCATTCTCATAAATGAATCATAATGAATCAAGCCTCACATTTTAGGTGTCAATTGTAATAGTACGTGAATAATGATATATCATATTTATATACACGTATCATATGATTTGATGACAATTGTAATGGAAAATATATTAATTTAATATAAATGAAGAAAAAGAAATTTAAACATTGGTAATCAATGTAGCATGTCATATATGCCATAGTAAAAGATGATATGGCCTAAATTATTGAGCAGCATTATAATGGATAGATTATATTAAAAATAAATAAAATATTTGGATAAGATATACCTATGAGGCACTCATAAATTAACCAAGTTTCATAGTAACTTGTCAACTATAATAAAATGCATGTACCATGCAAGAAGAAATAATATGAAGATAATAAATGTAATACCTATTTAAGACAAAATAAATTACTTCAAAATAAATATATAAAACTATAATATTACCACGGCTAACTATATCACAAACTTAATAATCTTGAGCATTGACTGGAATATATTGATAATTAGTTCTCAGGGCTAATTTAACTTATGTTTAATTATATACTAAATATATTTCGGAACAAAAGGAATTTTATTAAATCCAAAATATATTTATTCAATTGACATTACAGATTGTTTGATACTTTCATATTGGCTAGCTGGTAGAACTGATGTACTAAAAATAGAGAAACAAAAAAACTCAAATAAAACTCAAAATCATTCTTTTATATAAAATAACTGATATAGCTTTATTTTAACATTGCAACTTTATATTTATAATAGCATACATATGCATATATACATATTTGGGAATAATAAGAATAGGTTTACTTTGCAAATACTTAATTTTTATTTGTAAATTAAGTATAGAGTTTAACCATAACACTGATATGTTGCAATTTATATCTATATAAGAACTGTATAAGCTATTATGAAATTGGATAAATATACAAGTAAATAAACAAATTGAAGATATCTTGTTGCATTAATAATCTAAGTTATAAATATATTTCTTTAATACATTTTTTAAATACTACTTTAAATAAATACCAATTATAAATAGCAAATGACTAAATGACTGAATTAAGTAAATATTAAATGAATTCAATGAATGAGGCATTTATCAAAAGTTACTTATATAAATATAAGCTATAAATTCATTGTCCATATAATGTAAATCATCTAAGTAAACATCTAAAAATAACTAAGTAATTTACATTTACCTGGGAAAAGTTTTAGATGACTACAGCATATGCATAACACGTGTGGATTATACTAACTAGCCATATGCTTATGAATTCAAATATTTATAATTACTAAATATTGTTGGTTGGTTTGTAAAATGATTACAAATCATGATAACACAAAACACAGACATTCTCATACTTTAAAGCACTAACATAGTTGAATGCATCCTAAAGGAATCACATCCTTTAAACAAACTTATCTAAACATTGCATACTAAAATACAAGCATCTTCACCTACTGTGGTGGAAAATTTAAATTAAATCTCATGAGTGATAAATCAAAAGAGGACTCTATAATGCAAGTAGCATAAATATATCAAAAGCATGGTGGCTTCAAAAATAGCACCTAGATTTGAGGCAAAAGAAGATGCCTGGACCTTTATGTCTCAGTGCACTAGGATATATATATATATATATATATATATATATATATATATATATATATATATATATATATATATATATATATATATATATATATATATATATATATATATATATATATATATATATAATAAATAAAGTTTGATATCTGTATTCGTTTCACAATATATGTAATATACAAATCAATATATATATCAAAATACAGTACAATTTATATAAATTATATTCTTTTAGAAGTACTTTCGACTATACACTTTGTAGTCTTTATCAACTATATAATGTTGAATAATCAAAACGAGACAATCCTTAACAATACCCATAGTTCAATTCAGATTTCCCACAATTCTGTTATCTTAACATTTGATGACTGGCGATTCATTAACATTTGACGATTTCTTGAAATCAACATAGCCTCTTTTATTTTACGTTTATTATGACAACGTTCAATTTGAATAATTTTCATATTTTTATAATCAAATTTAAATCCATATTGACAAGATTTATTATGATCAAATATAACAGATGATGAAGGTTTATTTACATCTGTTCCATATTGATTCTCTTTTTGAATTCTATTATATAAAAGCATATGTTCTTTTATTCTCTTCTCAAATGTACGCTTAGATTCACCAATGTATTGTACGCCACATCCACATATCAATCTATATATAATAGAATTTTGATTAAACTTTGAATTTTGAATTTTCGAATTATTAAGCAATCTATTTATGTTATATGTAGAGAAAAAAGCAACATGACACAAACCATTATAAATTTTCCTAATAAACTTGACCTGCTCATCTGATATAAATGGCATTGAAATCCATTTCATTTTGATATTTTTATTTTTAATTTTGTTATAGTGTTGATTT
>JAQFVV010009320.1:0-14360 GCA_028023455.1 Epiperipatus broadwayi | reverse complement strand
TTTTTGATATATATGTTGCATCAGTTCTTACATTCAGATCCGAGATTTGGATATTTAACTGAAAAATAATACAAAAACTTTGGATTACATACCGAAGTAAAGATAAAGTTGTGCCAGGAGTATCAAAAAGAAGTTAAAAACAAAATACATGTACAAGAGAACAAATAGGTATAACTGACATCATTAAAAAAATTAAGAAACTAAAATGGAATTAGGTTGGACATATTCTCAAAAGAAATTATGAATGAATAAACCTTAGACTGAATAAAATGATGATGATGATAGTGATATAAGTAAAAAGGAAATATGAATTTGATAAAAATTATTTGAATTTTAATGTTAATTTATATAAGCAACATTTATATAAAAATTTACACACACACACACATATATATATATATTGAAATGGCATATATTTCTCCATCATATATATATATTTCACCTATTTTCCCTTACACCTTTATCTGTGCCAGATTTAATCCTTAAAGAAAACCCATCTTAAGACATATACATGATTGTATACATATTGCTGCATATATATATATATATGTGTGTGTGTGTATGTAAAAATAAATGTCTGTAATATAAGTGGTGCAAATATATTATAGCAGGATATTTATTTCCAAGTAAAATGCACTTTAAATTATAGTTTATTTAATTTTAAAAGTCAATTTGTATTTTAATACACTTAAATTGCATCTATGTATAGTCCATGCACTCCCATGATACATATATAGCAATCATATTATTTTATATAATTTAGAAATTCGATTTAAAATAAGTAATAAATAAAAATCACATCATGAATACCTGCTTTAAAATAGTGAGATGATGAAATGCAAATTTTAGTGAAGACAATAAATGTTTGTCAAAAATACATTTTTCTTGTAAACAAGATTTAACCAAATGTAACTATTGCTAAATCTTAAGGGAAAAGCAAATGATGGTATCTAGCAAAAACATCATGTTCAGGGGATAAAACAAAGGATGTTATTTTCATACTTTTAAATATCAAATTTTAAAAGATGTCATTGGATTAGCTCATGGAAGATAATTTTGTTGTTAAGATTATAGCTCCATCCCAGGACAGTATAAATAGATTAGATTTTGCTATGCAAAATATACTGTATATAATTTTAAGAAGTGTCAGCTAGTATACTTTACACTAGTTTTAATTTCAAATGATTGACTATGACAGGCAAGAATTACTGTTTTCCAAGCCTGGGAAATGGTGATCTCTATCCCTATCCTACATGCTAAAGTGACACATAATCAGCAGAGAGATGGGAGGCGTTCATGCTAATGACTATAACTAAAAAAATGCTGCCTATATGAAGATCAAGATTTTCTATCATACCCACCATCCAGAAGTACCAACAAACAAGCTGCTGACAAGAAGTTAGGTAACAATTCCCCAGAAAACCACAGAAAGCTCTAAAATGAACTTTAAACTGTAATCTTTTAAAGCTATAACTTATAAATTTAAAAGAAGATTCTAAACTAATTCTGAAAATTCTTAGCTACATTAAAGGTAAAACCTCTGATAAATCTTGCCCAAGTTCTTGTAATATTACGTTTCTAAACTCTAAGATTATGTCTGTTCTGATAGATTATCAATTTGCCAAATGTCTCAAAACAGTGAGCATATTTAATTTTACTAATTCTTTAGCAAAGATATCATAATTTATATCTTCAACTTAATAGATATTAATAACACTTATTTAGCTTGCTTTAGCCTGCTGTTTTGAAAGCCTATTGTATTGAGAATAATATCCAATGACTTTATGAGCATTGTGATATAATTTGATTTAGTTTTTTATATGGACCAAATAGTTATTATGGTTTGCAATTTTGTTATTATAGATTATGATTCTAAAGATTTCTTTTTATTATAGTAAGGATCTAGGCCTCTCACATTAAAAAATACAATCACCTGGCAAAATGAAATGTGACATAATAGACCCTTCACATGAAAAATATAATTGCTTGGGCTGACAAATTTAATTAAAATGTAACTGAAATAGTCTTTTGAAATACCTGCTTAGTTTTATTATGACATATTAATTATTTTGGAGTGCTAGAAATACAATTTGTTGGGATTATTTTTATTTTTTTTTTGACAGTGCTAATATGATTTTTTTTTTATGTAGATGAATACAATATTAAACATACACAAACTTTCAGGCAACATTTCAAAAACCTGCATTGATATTTAAGTAGATATAGTGTCTTACCATCTTTCCTTACTCAAAATGATGAAAATTTGGGATGCTATATTTTGTGGAACTATCTTCTTTAAATAATTGTTTGCTAAAGCCTGTGCCTATATTTTTTAATGTGAGAGGCCTATTTTGTCACATTTCATTTTTCAACTTTTTTTTAAGCCTGCTGTTATTCTGCAGTAATTAGTTAAGTATACTGAAATCTGTCTGAAGAAGCTTCTCTAAATAATTTTACTCCAAAAGCCTCAAAATTTGAATGTTCTTTTTGCCTGATTTCAAATTGCCCATGATGTCTATCTTTTGTAAGTATTTGTGGTTTTTTTTTGTGTGTGTTGTACTTGGATTTTTTGGATATTATAAATCCAATTTAGAAATTAGTCAGGGGGGTTGCGTTTTACATCATATTTCATTTTGCCAAGTGATTATATTTTTTAATGTGAGAGGTCTATCATGTCACATATTTTACAACTTTTAATATGATGCAATCCATATTTTTTTTTTGTGATTTAGAAATTTGTATTTTACTTACTTTTTAAGTGACTTCTTCATGCGGGGGGGGGGGGTGTTTTTATGTATTTTATCAATTTCTGTTGTGTAATTTGTATTTTACAGTGATTTCTTCATGGGGGGGGGGGTAGGTTTTATATATTTCATCAATTTGTTTTTGTAATTTGTATTTTACTCATTTTTGGTCGATTTCTTCATGCAGGGGGAGAATGTGTTTTGTAATTTGTATTTTACAGTGATTTCTTCCATTTCTTCCACAGAAACTTATCCCTTGTTTGGTTCTTGATGGGTACTGCATCATTGCCTAGCAGCATAGTACAGTGCACCAAACAGTACCTATGTGTTTTATTTTATTTTGTTTTGATTTCTGTTCTATTACTTATAATAAACCTATTTAAAATTTACCTCATCTTTATATGTTTTACTTGTAATCCAATTCCAATTGAACTATTGTTTGAATATGTTAATATATATTATAGTTTTAAATATTGATATTATCATAAGTTTAGAGTACTAGTAGTCTATTTTAACCTATATATTTTGCTTGTGTGATTATGATCAGGGTCTCATGTCTTTCCCTGTTCAGAGCTGACTCATGAATCAAATTAAGACCCATGTATAACCTCAGAAATATCACACATAAGATTCTAAACCATGGAGCACTGGTAAATTGTTTGAAGCTTGCTTGGAGCTGGGATCTCTCAATCCCATTCCAATAAACTTTAGTGTATTTTACCTTGATTCTTGTTTTTGTTATGTGAATGTACAAATCTGACTGTTACAATATTTGCATATACACGTGGGTCTCTTTTTACACAGTCTTATTTAACACGATTTTGAAGTTACACGATTCATGTTTCACTGAAGTCAAACTCCAATAATGCGCTATCATTTTAAATAATAAATTTCACACACTTACATTATATTGAAAGTAATAGCACATTATTGGAATTAGATTTTCATCTTAGTAATTTCAATATTTTCAGTGCTTTATAAGAGTAAGATTTTATGCAATAATAAAATTAAAATCATGATTTCCACATTTTATGTATACACTCATTAAATTTTACAAGATTATAATGTAAATTTGTTCTAACATTGTGCATGTTAATTTTGCATTTTAAATCACATTCTGTTTTTGCTTTTTAAAAAAGAACGTAATCAATTATTAATCATTTAGTGACCACAAATTTATTTTTAAGAGGTGAGTAATAGCAGTGGGCACAATTAAATTTGACAATTAAAAATTAAAATCTGATTTTTAATTGTAATTAACAATTTAAAAATTACTTACGGTGACTTGAAATTAATGTGATGTGAAATTTGATTTTTAAACAGAATTGAAAATTAAAGACAAAAATAAGAATTTAATTTTTAGTTGTTAGTTTCATAAATAATTAATAAAATCATCATCTCAAAGATTAATTACTAATTATGTTGTCACCAGAAAACCATTGACACAACATGAGTGTGAAGTTGGTGCTAGTTGTATTTCCTTTTGTGAAGAATTTTATTTTTTACCAGTTTGCAAACAAACATGTTTTCTGGAAAATAGCAATAATAATTAAAATGTGTATAAAAAAATGTAAATTACTGTACTGTAAATTCTGCATAAAAATATATTATTTTGAATAAAATTAAATATTATAGTTAAAAAAAGTTTGTCTTGTATCAATTTTTTTCAAATTTGAAATTTTTTATTAGTCATATTTTATTTCTTTATTTTTTTTTTTTTTGCGTGAATTTTAAAGTAATTTTACATTGGTGCTTTGCTTTTACGTGAATTTTGAAAAATCACAGACCTCATTCCCCCTTTTGCAATGTAAGTTATGTCTATTTTTGTGTGATTTCATTTGCACGTGTTTTCTGAGGAACCTATCTATTGTGTAAAATGAGACCCAGGTGTATATGTTGATATGCTTTATCAATTGAGTATTATTCTTTCTTCAACATTTTGATATGCATATGAAAATATTTTTGCAAAATATATTATGTATAATTAATAAAGTTTAAAACAATATTATATATTATAACATTACAATTACATTGTAAATAGGCTATTTTTGATTTAAAGGCTATAAAATTTTTACTAGTTTTTATTATTTTGGTTTCATGGTAAAGCAAATGTATCACTTTCATTTTGTTAAAGAGTATAAAATATAGTCATTATTATATTAAAATAGTCTCTCATATAAATGTTTATAAGAAATATAATAATTATTAAGTATTTTTTGAAGATGATTTTTAGGGTAGACTTTTATAAATTTGTGTATGAAAAAAATAGGTTTTTTTTTTTTTTGATATTTTTATTAAGAAATAAAATTGTTGATTATATAAATCAAAAGAAGTACTACACACAATTAATAATTTAAAAATAGAAATAGATATTAGGATTATAAATACATTATATTTTAATTATAGGAAAAATAAATAATAATTATATTTTATTTGTAATGTGTGAGTATGTGTGCTTGGAAGATTTTTATATTGGAAGATTTTTATATTTTAGTATTTAAAACTTTATTTAACAAAGATTGATTTTAGTTTATTAAAAATATAAATTATTTTTTAGAAGTTCAACTTAAAAATGTTTAGAATAAATATCTGAGAGAAATTTGAAATTTTCTAATTTATTTATTTGGATAAAATATTTGTAATAATATTTTGTCTGTAAATCTGAAATTGAAAATCTTTATCACTTTTGTTTTTCAAAATCTTATTAGTATTTTAAGTGGCAGAAATTATAGCAAAACCCCAATGTATGATGAAGAATATTAAGTCATGTAGACATCATAGACATCATGTGATTATCAGTATTAAAGTATAAAATTCAAAGAAGTCAGAGACTAGGAAAATTTTCATAGCTTGTAGTACCACAGCCAGTCCTAAATTATAATTTAAACAACTATTTTGTTTTTTCATGAATATGATGGTAGGCTGAAGTTTTAACAAGGCAGGTGCTTGGCTAGGCATCTGATTTCTTATCATAATTCCAGAGGAGAGATAAACCACAACTAAATAACAATAAGGAGCCATCATTTTAATTTCATAAAATTTTTATTTCAAGAAATCTCATTTATTATAGTCAACTGCAAATGTAAAATAGACAAATTGAGTGGTGGAATTGTTGGCACAGCATTAACAAATTGTTTGATTTTCTTCAATGAAATAACTATGTTTAATAACTAATATATTTTGAAAGAATTGTATTTCTAAATTTTAAAACAAGTTGCTGGGCATATTTTTCCATAAATGATTATAAAAATAATTAGTCTCTTCCTAAATAGAAGATTACTTCTAAGTGTCACAAAAATGAAATTGATTTTCTTATCTTCAATTCTAAAAGAAAACATTTTAAATAATAGTACTTTTAAAATCAAATATGCATCATACAAACTTAGTATTTCAGAAATGACTTTTTATTTAAAAAATGAAACATTATTCTTGCTAATGGATAATAAACTTTGCTTTATCAGCAATACATCATAATTAGTAATTTAATAGATTAAAGATCGAAAATAAATGAATTAATCTTATAGTTTGAATTAATAAAGTTCTCAACACTCAAATTAACCACTACTTATGATATGAATGTGTGTTTAATATCTAAAAATAATTGCATTAAGGATTATCTATGCACAATATGTGAATAACATTCAATAAGACAATGGATTACCAAGGTATATTTCAAATGGTACTTATAAATTGTGGATCCTCCAAATGAATATAGAATATAATGAATGACCAAGTTATCAGTGAGTTTAAAAATGGATTATGTTGGATTAGTAATCAAATTAAATGGAATTTTATATTTTTATGCAGTTCCAGAATGGATAATATTTTTACAGTGAAATGAAAAGTTGCGTAAATTAGATAGATTATTCGATATATTTTCTGTTTTCTAATTTCTTAGTTAAGTCATATCATAATGTTTTGCAAATCTAAATAAAGCTTTCCTTAGGTGTTTTATTAGTCATGTAAAAGATAAGATTTTATTTTATATTATGGTTGGCATTAAGATTGAATGGGATTAAACATAATTTATGTGTGAATGAGGGTTGTACAAATGTTAGTAGTTAATTAACATATATTAAATGGTTTTCACCAAAATATGTAGATGTGTAAATCCATAAGGAATTATTTCATATATCACTCATACTTATTAATATTAATTTTTTACTGTTATCTAGAGTATAATAAAATGGCCTAATGATTTTATAGAACTTTGTGTTGATGAAGTAACCCCTTCTTGAAGTTAAAGCCTAAAATTGAATCCAGAAAAGAAATTTAAAGCAAAAATAAATAAGCCCACTATGATAAATTATCATTTAGGTCTACAAAGCAATGAGTTATACTTGCTTATTTTAAAATATGAAAATATCATTATTTGTGAGATTCTTATATCTTCTTTTTTACTTTTTTTGCATTCTTCATATATTCATATATATTACTTTTTATAAATCTCCACATATACACTCAGTGCAATTTTTATATATAATTTCTTTACTTTTTTAACAGTTTCAACTGTCCTGCAGTCTTCATCAGAGCTACAACAATTAAACATATAATCATATAACTATTATTCTATATACATATAAAAATATATATTTTACATTATTAATCATAATCATATTTTATTTTTAACCCTATACCTTTACTTCCCTCTTTTTTTACTAATTATTATTATTTTTTTATTTCTTTACTATTTCTACTTTCTTTTTAGTTATTTTTAACCCTTTTTTCCTATCTATCATTCTACATTACTCTCTAATATGTCACCTTTTTATTTTACATTTAATACCTATAAATCTAATTACTTTCCTTTATTTCTATTGATTTATCTTTATTATTCTTTTATTAATAATTTTTATTCCTCTCTTTATTCCTTTTTATAATTCATTTATTCATTTTACTCACCATTTGCATAATCTTCCCCTTTCTTTTTAAACTTCTGGCTCTTTTTTCAAAATCCTTCCTCTCTTTTTCATATACTCCTTTAATAAAACTTCCTCTATTATCAATTTATTGAACTTTTTATCCTATTTTTAAACTTTTTATTTTACAAAACTCTCTCTCTATATATATATATACATTTTCTCTATTATTATTAATATATAAAAATAATGTCTTTACCCTCATCTCTATTTAAATTTGATTTTATCTTCTTAACTAATACGGATGATTGGATATACTAGTAAAAAAAGAGATAGCAAAATAAAAGAAGCTATATTAATTAAGAAGATAAAACAAAATTAAAATAGAGATGAGGGGGTAAAGATATTATTTTTATAGGAATATTAATAATAATAAAAAAATGTATATATATAAAGTTTTGGAAAATAAAAAGTTTAAAAATAGGATAGAAAGTTAAAGAAATTGATAATAGAGGAAGTTGTATTAAAGGAATATATGAAAAAGAGGCTAACAATTTTGAAAAAGAGTCGGTTATAAATTTAAAAAGAAGGGGGAATGTTATGCAAATGATGAGTAAAATGAATAAGTGAATTATAAAAGGGAATAAAGATAGAAATAAAAATTATTAATAAAAGAATAAGTATAGATAAATAATATAAAGGAAGGAATAGGTATTAAAAGTAAAATAAAAAGATGACATATTAGAGAGTAATGTAGAATGATAGATAGGAAGAAAAGATAAAAAATAAAAAGTAAAAAGAAAGTAGAAATAGTAAAGAAATAATGAAAAAATAATAATTAGTAAAAAAAAAAGGGAAGTAAAAGTATGGGGTTAAAAATAAAATATGCTTATGAATAATAATGTAAAATACATATTTATATATATATTTATATGTATTGTAATGGATGTTTAAAACCCTATTACAAAGCTGAAGTGTTTGTTACAAGGCTAAAAATAAATTAATAAGTTAGATTTTGTTTATAAAACTTGATTAAAAGTTTTTTTTTTTTTTATGTTTGTACAAATATATATGCATGTCCATGGAAATTATATTTTAGCCCCACAGCTATATTTAGTTTTTTAATTTTGGAAAAAAAAAAAAGTAAGATAAGTTTTTTTTTTTTTTTATGATTTATGTAAAAGTAAATTGTATAATAAATTGCTTTTCAGATTTAAGATTATTTATATTGATAAGAGTGAATAATTAAAGAAAAAAAGAATTTTTCATTTGTTAGTCCCTAGATCTGTAAAAGGCAATTTATTTTCTTTAATTAGATAGCCATTGTTAGCTAGAAGAATTTTATAAATTTTAATTAAAAAAAAAGAAAAAGTTTTGTAATTGATTCAGATATGGGAGATTTAGCTATAAAAGGCTTAATCAGGTTATTGTAATATAGTTGTACCAACTCTGAGAGATACTTGCATAAACTATTCCTGCCAAATAACTCTGAGAGAATGATTCCTGCAAATTCTGAAAGAAAGCTGATCTGGCAATTATTTTACTTAGAATGAACACTAAATCTACTACCGCAAGGATATTTTCTTTTACCATGATGTGCTAAGCTTTTCGCCAGTACAGGTTTGTGCTCCCTGTGCCTACATTAACTCCTATAATCCTATAAAAACCAACACAAAGAAATCACTAACTGATTTGCCCAAGTCTACCATCAGTTAATCCAGATCAAAAGACCACATTCAACAAGATTAGTGCACTAGCATTTAACTAATTTGTTAAGGTACTTTACATTCTACAATTTAAATGATTTTATTGTCTTAGATTTGTTTTCTTTTTCTTTAAATATACATGTGTTTCAAATTTTTATTTTATTTTGTGTAATTTGGTTTCTGTGCATTGATATTTTCCTTTTAAATGAGTGCTAATTCCAAACCTGTACTGTATGTTTCATTAAAGTCTTAGTAAGTAATGTAAAATAGTTTTATTTGTAATCTTGCATTCCTTTTTATTATAGAGAGCAGTCTGGATATTACAGTCTAATTTAATTAGCTTCTGGCTCATGACCCATTTTGTTATTAGTATTGCTTATGTCATCAAACTATTATTATTTATAATAGACTATTACAAAATATAATAGTCTTTAGTTTTATTCCTTCAAGCTTCCCATTCATTTATTAGGGGCACATACACTCGATCATTTTAACCCTCTCAATAGGTAGATCATGAGCTCCTAGCCTGTCTCACTCACAGTGAGGTCAATTGATTGAAAGTAATAACTTTCAATGCTTTTTTTTAGTTAATGTTTAAAAGCTACCTTTGCATTTCTTCTGTTTCAGCATAAACACTCAGAAATCTCAAGTATAGAGATTTATTCTTTTTATAACTATGGGTTATAAGCAAAAAGCTAATCGCCTTTTTCTTGTGTGAGATCACTGTATACTTACTACTTTTGCTACTATCTGTATTCTGCACTCTTTCCAATATATCACACACAGGAAATCGCTCTCTAAACCATATTAAAATATTTTAATTTTTCAATGAACATACAAGTAGTATGTTTTAAATGTATTTTAAAGCTTGTTATATAGATTTGTTTATTTAATCATACTACTTATAAAATATTTATTCATTTTTACTTAGTTGATTTTATTTTCTGTTGCTACCTTTCCAACCATTGCAACAAAACATAAGATCTCATTTGCTTAGTTGAGCTAGTCCAGCACATTCAGGTTCGTATATCCTGTCCATCCTTAAAATATATGTCTAGTTCTGATTTTTGGACTAGTGGCACCTTTATGGTCAGTATATGAAAAAACAAAATCTTTCATCTGGTATGGTATATAAAATAATGGTTATATGATTATCTGTTCAAATGTAGCTCTGATGAAGACTGCAAGACAGCCAAAACTGTTAGAAAATTAGAGGAATTATATAAAAAAATTGCATTGGAGTGTATATGTGTAAATTTATAAAAAATAACATTTGTGAGGTTCATAAATAATTGATAGTTTGATAAAATAAACCAAGTAAAATGTTCATAAGACATTTAATTTTTATTATTGTAATAGTCACTGTTCTGCAATATTAAATTGAGGATTATTTTATAATAGATTGATACAACCTTTTCCTTTAAATGGGATTGTCTTCACAACATTGTATGATATAATACTTGACCAATTCTAAGTTTGAATTAGTTAAGTAAATAGGGTAGTAATATTTTATTAAAATTCATTATATAATTTTTCAGAACTATTACCAAATTTACTACTTCCTTTATTTTGCTGTAATATCTTATATAAATGCACTTTAGGCACTCTATGTTGAACACTTTTTAGCAAAAAAAATCTTTTTATTGTACCTATATGTACAAATAATCTTACTTTCAATTGTCACACAGTCTTCTTCAGAACTATGATATAATGAAATAAAATAAAACACATAATTATATAAATAATATATAAAAATGTAAACAATAAAATTAATGAAAATAATAAAGAAATAAAAATAAAATTAAAACATAAAATATAACAAAACATAATAAAATTGAAATAAATGTAAAATATAATCAAACAAAAATTAAAATAATCTAGATAATATAAAATAAAATATGCAATATAAATATAAAATGATTATAAATTATACATGTATAAAACTGACTGTAAATATACATATTGATGAACAACTATTAATTTAAATATATTATTCATTTTTGATGTTTTTAATAATCCCCCAATTATTTCTATTTCTTATAAACTTAAAATTTAATTTTATTATTCCCACATTAATTATTAGAATACTTTTAATTTTTAAATCATATAATATCTATTATTTTTTTATTCATTCTTCTATTATTAATAATATTATATATTTATCTTTTTTTAATATTTAAAAACCATAAATATTATAATCAACTTTTCACCTCTTATTTTAATTTTTTAAAAGTAAAAACAAAATTTTTTTAAAATGTTGATGTGATGTGATGTAATGCACTGTGACTTCTCTCCTTATACAGAATCCAGAAATCTCTCAGCAATTATGCCCAGATATACCTGTTAACCACTTTACCTTCCCTTTCCATTCCACACCATATGTTTTCCCTACAATCTTCTCTATTCTGCTCCATCCCATTTCCACAACATAATCTTTGATCAATTCCATGATTTATTTATATCTAAATTCCCCCTTATCTTTTCCCAAACCCAGCATAAAAACCATTAACATCCACTTTTATATAATTGCTTCGTTTATATTTATTTTCCACAACTTCATTATTTGTACCCTTTATGCTTTCAGAAATTTCCATTCAATTAACAGATGCCTAACATTTTTTATGCATCTAAATCATCCATATTTTTCTGTTTATATGTAAATCATCTGTACCCTTTATGCTTTCAGAAATTTCCATTCAATTAACAGATGCCTAACATTTTTTATGCATCTAAATCATCCATATTTTTCTGTTTATATGTAATCATCTTATACCTAATCCCTCTATTATATTATTATTAACTTCATATCTAAAATCATGCATCTTTCTTTTTATTTTTATATATTTTATTCGCTACACATCAACACATATTACTATTATTATATATTATTATATACTTCTCACTTATAAATTTATTTCATTAATATGTAATATCTATAAATATAATCATTTATACTCCTATGTAAATATTTTTTTGTAAGTCCATAATTTATTTTTAAATAATTTTACTGTTGTATATTTTTCTCTATACCTATCTTTTTTTTAGAATCATGTAGTACACTAATACCACATCCTAATCCCCAGATTCTCTTACATTTTGTTTCCTCTTTTTATAATATTGCTTCTTTTATTTTTCATATTTTTGTTGGATTTTCTATAAATTTGTGTCTCCTGTGTCCTTCATATATATATATTAATGATTTATCATCATATATTGTGTTTCGCGTTTCATTTCATATAATTTTACTTTCTCCCTGTTTGTCTCAATCCAATTGTCAATATTGCTTGTATTTTGCCATATATACTCCATTAATTATTTCTTTACTATTCTTATCTTTATTATATCTATATATATTTGGCTTTTAATTAAATTTAATAGGTGCCTATTTTTTATTACTATTTCTCTATTAATTATCTTTTGCATTTTATTAATCTTCTTTAAATTTTTATTAAACTTATTGTTATGATATTATTGTTTTTTATTCCTATATATCTATTTTTACTTTTCTTCTTTTCTTCATTCTTTTCAGTTGTTATTTTATCTTATATTCTATTTTTTTCAATATTTCATTTAATTATATGTACACAGGAAATTACTCTTTTTAACTTTTTGATTATTAAATTTTTTGTTATCTGAATCTTTTTTTTTCTTATTATTTTTATTAATTATATTGTTTACATTTTTATGGCATTATTTATATAATTATGTATTTTTTTTGTTTCATTACATTCTAGTTCTGAAGAAGACTACATGAGTTAATCAAAATATAGATTCTAAATGTGTACATATATGTACAATAAAAAGTTTTTTTTTTATTAAAAAATCATTTATTAAATTAGTTAAATTCACATTTATATATAATTTTTATAATATTCTCTTTATTATTGATTTTATCTGTACAATAAAATAAATTTTAATTTCAATATTTCTTTTATATTCTTGATGATAAAGTATGTATTCATTTTAAATCAATATTAAAGATCATTGACTTGAAACAAACTCATATAAATTCTATAAATTGAATACATCATTGCTTAATAATGCTATCTGAAACATTGAAATATTTTTATCAAAGTGGTGTGTAAAAAAAAACCCGTAGGCCCTATCTATTCTGGAATAAATAAAACATAATTTATATTCATGTATTTTTGGTTTAATCCGCAAATAAATTATTATTCAACCTTTTATATAATTTTTTACAACTTCATATTTTTATCTAAATATTAAATTATTCTCAATTAAAATTTGAAATAAAAAACAATAGTTATAAAGATTTTGTGGTTAAAAAAACATGAAAATAAGAATATAGGAGATTATTATAATAAAAATCTGAAAATCATTTTATTGAATATTTTTTTAATTTTGCAGAGTCTAGAGTAATTACAAGTCAAAGTAAAAATACCGGTAGACACACTTTCCTTGTCTCAATCCAAGAGCTGTACAATTGCGTTTCTTTTTTGTTTTTATATTTACGATTTTTCGCGATAATCAACAGACGTTCGATTAGGTTTCAGTATTTATAACAAGTGATAATGAATTAAAGCCAAAACAAATATTTAATTTTACTAATATATTCTAAATTGTTTATTTATATTTTAATTGTTGTTAAATAAGATTGTTATTAAAATTAAGAAGAAAATGATTTACTTATATCCTTTTCAATGCATTTGTTTAATTATGCGAGAAATCTTCAATCCCACAGTATCACATTATTGAAGCATTGATTTAGTACTTGTTTTTTATTTCAATGTATTACTTCTTTCATATTTTTTTTTTGATTAGCTCTTTCTTCATTATCATGATTTGTTTTTCTAGGTCAAATACACGATCAAGTTCTTTTTGATAATTTCATAAACAAATAAATTTAAACTTTTTAATCATTTTTAACTTTTTATAAATATAATTATAAATGTTAAGTTATTCTTATTCTCCACAATAATAAAAAAGAATATGAATATTTATTAATAACATAACCATGTATATGATCTTAAAATGGTCCAACATTGGTACTTTTTTCTTATAGTTGTCAATGATTCTATTAAGATTAACAT
>JAQFVV010009319.1:0-14370 GCA_028023455.1 Epiperipatus broadwayi | reverse complement strand
ATAAATTCATCATTTACGCACATATATAATTTCAAGATCAATTCACTATTTAGTTTTTAAGATGACTTTTTTTTCTTTAACTTAAATAAAAAGAGATTTATATTTTTAAACTTTTAGTTTAAACCTTTTCCTTCTTCCTTCCTTTTTTTCCTTTAATCAATCATTTATAACTTATTTGAAAATCAACTTCCTTTTAATTTACCCCATAAAGCTAGAATTCTAATAGGTTTTAGCAAAACTCTTTATAAACTTTTTTATAAACTTTTAACTTGATGTTCTAAAGTAAACCCTTTCCTCACTTTTAATTAATTAATTGTACTTTTATTTCAAAAAACTATCTTACTCTTAATTTCACATTTTTCCAAAACAAACTGCAATAAAAAAACTCTTAAAACCTTTACATACTATTTTCCTTTTAATGAAAGATTTTTATTTCAATAATTTTAGACAAAATTATTATGTGCCAACATAATGTTGGTACAATATATATATATATATATATATATATATATATATATATATATATATATATATATATATATATATATATATATATATATATATGCAACAATTATTTTATCTTTACAAATATATCTTACAGATATTTTAATGTATCGGTCACAATAGTTCTTCTTTACTAAATAGTTCATAAATAATCCAAAATAACATAAAACATACACTAACTTCTTTTAAAATTTGTTTTTTATATGACTATACTTATGTAAAAAAAAATCCAACATTCGACTATTTTATATAGTCTTTTTCAAGTCACACTAAAATAAAATAATATATATATATAACAAATAACACATATTCCATAAAAATAAATAAATAAATAAATAAAAAATTACAAAATATATTCATAACCAAAAATTTACCTTATCTCACTCCCCTTTCCTATTACCAACAAACACAACTCAAAGAGAAACAATTTCCTTTTATTAAAAAAAAAAAAAATCTATATATATCCTTTAAAACATTTAATTAAAAATCTATTATTTTCTTTTCTGTTTATCTATTAACATCCTATTTAATTCTGGTTTCTATTTGATTAATGAATAAACTTTCTTTTTTATCCATCCTTTTCATTATATGACTTAATACATTCCAAAGGCTTCATATCAAAATCCCCCATTCTTAAATTTATTCATGCGAATCAAAAAACAGAATTTTTATCACCTAATTGTTGTTTTAATCTCTAGTTTTTAATTTATTCTTACTAGTTCCAACATATATCATTTTACATTCTTTCTAAAACAATTCAAACACTTTATCAAATAAACTGAATTCATAATATCTAACCTATTATACTCCCCATTATTATTAATTAAAAGATGTAAACTTGCTTTCTTTTTGTAAACTGGACAAATTGAAACATTATATTTCCTATTAATCATTTTAATTAATTTCTTAACTCTAATAAATAAATCTTTAGATATATTAAACCCAACATAAATAATCTTTTCTCTATTACTACTCCTATCTAATCCCATTCTATTCCTTATTTTATTTATATTTTATTAGAAAACAAATGTTTAATAATTCTATGCAGTTTATTAGTAAATTGAAAATTTTTTTAGAAGGTAAAGTTTTTAAAAATTTGGTTTTTGTAAAGTTAGATATAGTTAGTATGTATACTAACATTGATCCGGAGGTTGCTATTTGTTGTTTTATGGATTTATATAATAAAGATAAAGGGGTAAAATTAAAAATTGAGGGTTTTCTTTTATATGAAATATTAGTGATTTGCTGTAGGGACCTTATTTTTAAATATGGGGATCAATTTTATAAGCAAAAAGATGGTTTAAGTATGGGTAAAAGTCTGAGTGGTTTTTTGGCAGGAATATATATGTATAAGTTTGAAGAGCAATTTTTTAATTATAATAGAAATAAACCAATTTTTTATGTTAGATATGTTGATGACTATTTTATGGTTTTCAATGGTAATAAAAAGAAATGCAGATAATTTTTTGAGTTATATTAATGGTAGAGTTGAAAAAAATAAATTTACTATGGAAAAAAAAAATATTAATGTTATTGAATATATGGATGTTAGAATTTTTAAAAAAATTGATAGGAATGGTAGTGTTAGTATAGAAACATCTGTGTTTAGAAAAAAAAAACATTTTTTGGATTATCAAATAATTGTTTTTCAGATATTGATAATCATAGTCAAATTAATATTGTTAATAATAAAATTATTAGGGCAATTAAGTTATGTTCAAATAGTAATTTGTTGGGGAATGAGGTTGATATTATTAGGAATGAATGTTTTATGAATGATTATCCTAGGGGTGTAGTTAAACATTTGTTTTCTAATAAAAATATAAATAAAATAAGAAATACAATGGGATTAGATAGGAGTAGGAATAGAGAAAAGATTATTTATGTTGGGTTTAATATATCTAAAGATTTATTTATTAGAGTTAAGAAATTAGTTTAAATGATTAATAGGAAATATAATGTTTCAATTTGTCCAGTTTACAAAAAGAAAGCAAGTTTAAATCTTTTAATTAATAATAATGGGGACTATAATAGGTTAGATATTATGAATTCAGTTTATTTGATAAAGTGTTTGAATTGTTTTAGAAAGAATGTAAAAATGATATATGTTGGAACTAGTAAGAATAAATTAAAAACTAGATTAAAACAGCATTTAGGTGATAAAAATTCTGTTTTTTACATTCACATGAATAAATTTAAGAATGGGGATTTTGATATAAAGCCTTTGGAATGTATTAAGTCATATAATGAAAGGATGATAAAAGAAAGTTTATTCATTAATGAAATAAAACCAGAATTAAATAGGATGTTAATAGATAAACAGAAAAGAAAATAATAGGTTTTTAATTAAATGTTTTAAAGGATATATATAGATTTTTTATTTTATTTTTAATAAAAGGAAATTGTTTCTCTTTGAGTTGTGTTTGTTGGTAATAGGAAAGGGGGGTGAGATAAGGTAAATTTTTGGTTATGAATATATTTTGTAATTTTTTATTTATTTATTTATTTATTTATTTTTATGGAATATGTGTTATTTGTTATATATATATTATTTTATTTTAGTGTGCCTTGAAAAAGACTATATAAAATAGTCAAAACGTTGGATTTTTTTTTTTTTACATAAGTATAGTCATATTAAAAAAAAAGTTTTAAAAAGGAGTTAGCGTGTTTTATTTCTATTTACAGATATCTGAAAACAATTACTTAACTTAAAGCTTCGTAGTTTATAGCGGCGACATAGCAAATATAAAATACAGCAAATATATTTTTTATTTTAAAATGCTTAAATATATATATATAATTTTATTTAAAGTTTATTTAATTTAAAATTTCTTGCAGATCTCGATTTTTGGTTGTCTCCAAGATACACAAACTCAATTAAATCTGTTTAAAGTTTTATTATCATTTTTAGTTGTATATTTTAGCAATAAAACTATTTGAGAATTTTGAGAATTTATTTTCCAAAAATAAAAAAGTAGATTCCCTGAACTTTTGTTTATATTTGTTTTATTAAAAAATTTCTCAAGACAAATTTTTAAGAAGTATCGGATTATATTTTCACTAACAGAAAATATGTATTTCAAGATTGTAATGTTTTTAATAACTTCAACATAGAAAGTGACCATTGATTAGTAAGATGTGAGATATATGGCAATGCAAAACTAGGAAACTAAAAATTATTAAAAAAAAAAAAAAATAATATTCACAGTTGATATCCCTAATCTTCAAAAACATTATAATAAATTTAAATTAAGACTTGCAAATCATTTTTAAACTTTAGGAGATATTGAACATGATTCCGATTTGAATAAAATCAATAGAAAGATAACTGAAACACTTTAAAATACTGCAACAAAAATAACTGGTGCAAGAAGGCAGCAATCGACTAGTAATGTCTACTGGGATGACAATTTATGAAGAAAAGAAAGACTATGAAAAAATATAAAAATGATGCATTAAGAAGGATTAAATATCTCAATTTTGTAAAATGGTTCTTTTGGTGAAAAAGAGAGAATATTTCCATTAAAAATGACCCCAATTTTTTTAATTTTTGTTTTATTCAGATTTTTTTTAAACTAATTTAATAAAAAATATTTTTAAAAAATATTATACCTCATTTTAGTATCTATCCCATTGTGGCCAGAAATTACTTTGTTTTTTTTTAATAAGTTTAGACATGGAATATGGCAGTTAATGGCATTTTTTTTTTGTAAATGTGACTGCTGAAAAATATTTAGACTTTGAAAAAGTAGCATTTACTAAAATTATTTTAGTAGCTTCTATCAGACAAAAATGACCATATGTAGATCATAATCATTTAGATATCCATAGGAACTGTATGTGTTTCATCCTATTCTTAACAACTAACATCATTATTTAGCATTCAATAACATGTATTTTACTATATATTATTAAAATTCAATTGATAAAAAATAATATTGTTGAGTTGCTTAGAATGTCATGTAATATTTAAACACAGGAAATAATAATTTGAACTTTACAAATATTAGGTTCTCAAATCCATTAGTCCTAATGTGCTGATACAAGCTTGCAAAAAGGCTATTTAATTTATTAGCAAAGCTATACAATTTAATTACTCTAATGTTCATTATAAAATTTTATACTGTAATAAAAAGCATATAAATAAATGTTCTTCAAATGAAGTCATTTTAGTTTTTACTTTTAGTAATTTCTATTAGTGAATCCAAATTTTATATATTGTTATATAACCACTGTGCCCAATTATGTCACATACTGCAATATAAATTTGACAGTTGTTATTTTAAAACATATTTATCATGAGAATGTGTGCATTTTCCTATCTTCTTAGTACTATTACATGCAGACCATCTCTTGTAGGTGTTGTCCTGCATAATTTAGTTTTCAGAAAATTTATTATATATGGTAGTATTTATGTAACAAATTTTAACTTGCACTGAATTGCACCATAGATAAACGATTTAAATTTATTCCCTGCTGCTTATAATTTGATGACTCTCTCAAGGGGGAAGAGGGGGCAAAGATTACTCCAAATCAGTAATTAATTCATTGGTTGAAATGTTTATAACCAATTGTTAAAACAATTTCTCATTCAGAAGTTATATTACAGTATGTGAACAGTTCTTGGATTTTAGAGGCTGATCTTAATGGCTTTTCTATTTTTATTTTTATGAAACATAGAAATATTAATTCAGTTTTAAACACTTTTGTTTAATTTAGAAATTCTGTTTGTTTACTTGTTTATTTGAGTCAAATATTGTAATCAATTTTTAACACACTTTTATCAAATAGACTTTTTTTAAATTTTATACATACATTAAGTATCAATGATAATGAAATATTTTAGGGTTATTTACCTGATTGTTCCAACAGTAATGATGGGCCAAATTTCAAGGTATGTTGATATTAATGCAGTAAATTTTCAGTTAAGTATATTTTTAAAAATATGCTTCCATTGGATTTAATGATTAATTTACTAGAATGCATTTACAATTAATTAAAATAGAAAGAAATGAAGGATGAAACCTTAATTTCTCTTCATTGTTTAATTAAAACTTACTTTTATAAGAAAAATAAATAAATACAGCCTTCATAAACAAAAAAACAAACTTGTAAATGATTTTTAAAGTGCACACATTTTATTTCAAATACTATAAATATGATGATATTATTTAGAAAACATATAAATTCTAAAAAATAAAAAAATATGTTTATAAAAAATGCTTTTATTTAAATTGATGAATAATAATCACATTAAAAACCAATAAAAATATTTTTTTTTTCAATCACAATTGTTGAAGTTAACTTGAAATAAAAATGTAAAGCTTCTATAAATTAATTAATTTAATAACTATTTTGTAAAATTACTGATTGAATTAATTAATTTGTACATCGTCCCATGGTTTTATTTCAAATTAAATATAACAATCAAAATTGTGTTGAATATATATATTTGGTTTTAAATGCATTCAATTTAAATAAGTTTTTATAAAATATATATAATATTATAATTTGATTTCTATATTTCTTCAAATCAATATATGTAATCTTATAATTGAATATTTATAAATACAGTAATTAGATATATGTAAAGTATAACTTTAAAAATTTTATCCACTTAGAAGCACTTTCGACTATACTCACAGTCTTTGTCAACTAACACTTTGAAAGGCTAACCTTCCCATAATTCCTTGATATTAAAGATTATATGGATAGCTGAAAGTGCTTCTAAGTGGATAAAATTTTTAAAGTTAACTTTATGTATATCTAATTACTGTATTTATAAATATTCACTTATAAAATTACATATTGTAACAAAACCTCCCTTCTTCCTTCTCTTAAGACCTTATATACTTACATTTATCCATATATGCATGCACCTATTTATATATCACTTTGCAAGGTGAATGTATTATTCTGCTTTATTCATCAAATTAATGTAGCAGTTTCCCAATGCATATTTATGGATCTCACTAGGATTCCAAGTGCCAATTTTATGTTAAATAAGAATTATATGAGGGGAGAGACTACTAATAAACAGCCACGGTCTTTAATAAAATGTGAGAGATTTAACCCTCAGCTGTCTCAGGGCGGGTAGCATTATGGCTGGGAATAGATGAGAATGGGAACAAGCATTCTTTCTTTTTTTAACAATACAATAGAAAAAAAATAAGAACAATTCAATAACAGATTTCTATACATGATTTCATTATCACAATATTTATTCAGAGTTATGCTAAACATCAAGCATCAGTAAACAAACATAAAAAAAATAATTTCATATTTAACCTGTTAACATATAAAACTAAAGCTCTGACATTTCAATTAATAATATATACATATGCGCACACACTTCCAAATACATTTATTATCCACAAATGGTTTAAAAGTTGCAGACAAACAGAAAAAGATCTTCCTTTCACTATTTTTTTTATTTACTTCTTCTAGGCTTAGTTGAAAACAATTCATTTCATACAAGTGTTTCCTCAATCACTAATAGCTATAATGGGTTTACGAAATTTAAACAAAACAATCTCCTTATAAAATTTCTTATGGAGTTCTTCTATGTAAATCTATAGAATTGGCAACTCATTTCTTTTCTTTTTTCTTTTATTCATTTTTTTAAACAATAACTCAATATGCAAAGTTTATACTACCTATATGTCCCCTGGGTGTTCATCGAATAATATTTTATAGTTCAAATCATCACAGGTGAACATATGATCCGTCTTGAGGTTTTTCTTTCTTTATTCTATGTAGGGTCTCCATTTTTGAAAATCATTGCTTTACGGTTCTGATCTTTGCAATTGCTTCAAATCCAGAGAGGCTTTCATTATTGAAGGTAGCAGCATACAGAGTGTTGGAGATGGGGTTTGAGCCCAATATGTTAGGCTTTTACCCCGATATTTCCATTTCTTTCACCATTAAAATTTACAAATTATAAAATTAACTTTGCTGCACTAATGATCCCGCTATGTTGATCATCAATTTCTGCAGAGACAAGAGGAAGAGCATTATGGGTTCTTTTCTTTTATAGTCCCCTCCATTTGTTCTAGAAGCTTCACTCGTTTTTCACTTCCTGTCTGATTTCTGCCCAACCGGATTTTGATCAAGGTGTGAAGGGTTTTAGCACCCTTGGCCTTTCTTGTTTTAAAATCCATTTCATCTAGAAATTTCTAGTCTTTTAGAACATAATTGAAAGAAAATCTCATTTCCTCCCTCTACAACAATTAAACCCATTCATACGTACATCTTCCCCTCTTTCTAAGCTATATATGTATTTTGTATAACCACCATCGTGTAATATAATAACAGATTTATATATCTTAAATATCTATATATAATGACCCCCATCTTTCATGCTAGTTGTGACCAGTTTGAACCATTCTGTCACTATATATATATATATATATTGTAATGGTATGCCCCCTCTCAATAAGATAAGTTAAGGAGTCACATCTCACTATAGTCAGATTTAAGGTCTTCATATAGGATGCCACGAATGATGTGATTTAATTTTGATATAAAACTATATTTGTTCCCAATAACTAATTTATTATTTTAAAAAAATTATTATATCCAACCACATCAAATCAATTTTCACCTTAATTAACTTTACCGTTATGCGCAGATTTCGAACTCAGGGAAGTTTAACACTTTACTCTCTTCAGGGGTTCCTATCAATATTTTAAAGTAATATTAACAATGAATCTCACTAACTCTTTAATTCAAATAAAACAAAATTGAAGACTTCATTTAATATAAAAAACATAATTATTTATTTAACACTTAAATAATTTAAATTTTATAATATATATATATAAAAATATTTATATATCTACCTCCTTATATTAAAAATATAAACATTCTCTTTGCTTACGGTAGATATATTTCTAAACATATAACACTACGTGATTTTACAATTTATTTAAAATATAAGTATCCTAATATTTAGACAATTATATTAACGCTAATTTACACTAATTAGATAATACAAATAATAATCCAATTATTTGTATATAACACCTTCATTCGTTAAAATGATTGTCAGTCAAGTTATATTTATTAATATAAAAATATATACTTCACAACAATGTTAATCATTTATTTCTTTATCACACATTACATTTATTAGTCTATTTTGATTAGTATAAACAATGTAGTGTCATGTCATGGAAAATAATATGTGGATTCAAAAATAGTTTAATATCTTACCTCTAAGTTCACATTATCCCGTTCCTAAAATTAACATTTATTAACCGATATTTAAATCTTTATTAATCATAAATAAAAACAAAAGTATTCTAAATTATTAATTCTCTCTTATTATTCATTTTTATAATAAAATGAATACGGTGATAAAGAAAATGAAATTAACTTTTCCTAATTATAATTTTCAAAAATCCCAAATGGCATTTATAAAAGTTAATGTTCCTCGCGAGAATGAAAATCCTTCGAAGACACAGTTTTTTGATTCCTTTGTTGTTAAACATTAAAGAGAATAATATTAGGATATCCTAAGTTGACATTTAGTTTCCTCTTTATATTCATCTTCTTAATATAAAGTTCCTTCATTAATATTTATAATTCCATTTTGAAGATCTAATTTCTTTATAATTCTAAAGCATTCGGCAAACGATGTTATTCCCACATATATATGTTTGATTAGGCAAGTGCATTTTATCTATCCCATGATAAATATTTGTATTCTAGCCACTTTGCATTTTCTTTATAATGTAAAGTGCATTAAATTTGAATGAAGTTAGTATAAACATGTTCTTTTTTTTTAAGACACTGTTTAGATTTTAAAACGTAATTCAAACAATTTTTTCTATAAAACACGAAAATATATTTAGATTACTTTCATTGAACAAGTATAAGAAACTTCTTTTAATGAGTATTAAATTGTTTAAAATATAAACTTCAACTTACACTTTTATTTGTAATCAAACATAGTAAAAGTTTTTATGAAAATATAGCTGATAAAAATAGAATCCTTATTCTTCTAATAGCAAGAATAGAATAATATATCATGTCTCGCTCCATCAGCTCGCTGAAGCATACCCATTCTCATTGTTGCAATAACAATTAGATATTAAAACACTAAGTTAATTTCACTTCCTTTAATTCGATAAACTGTGAACCCAGAGGTCATTTATCACCTTGTCATCAGTCTTTTGTCAACAACGTCATTTTTCATTTTAAAGAATGAAAAATATATATATTTTCATAAGTATAATAATAATGTAAATATAATCTATACATATTGATTACATAAATGTATGAGTATGTATGAGTATATATATACTCCTACAATATATATTAATTCTAATATTCTCATGTATAAATGATGTTTCAGTACAATAACAAGTGCTTTCCTCAGAGAATGAGAAGAAAATAATAAAACAAAAAAAGTAATAATTTTAAATCTCATCACACACATTCTTATGATAATATTGTATAAATCGCATATTGTTGTAGGCACATGCGAGAGATTGGCAACCTCTCAATTTATTACATTCTTATGTTTTGAGAAAGAAGAAGCTCTGAGGAAAGTATTTGTAATTATACTGAAATGTCAGCTATTTATATACATATAGGGATTTTGTTGAATGTTACCCAATTAATTTTTTGTTGGTATGTCATACTGTCATATAGTAACTATATAATTTTTATAGATCATAGCAAATGAGAGTTAATAATTCATATATCTCCAGTGAAAAGTATGTTAAATTGTCTACCTAAAGATAAATTAATCTAACTTCTCCTTGTTTGCTATTATTATTTATTTTAGTTTCTAAGATTTACAGCTCAGCATATATTAATGAAGTCATTCGTATTATTAAGGTGCATAATTCAAAATTAATCTTGGAAAATAATTTTAAATAGTAATGGGTTATCTTATTGTATTATTTTCTGTTACAATAACCTGATTGCATGTCATAGTTTAAAATCTAGAAGAAATGTTAGGTATCTGCATGCTTATAAAGAAAATAGTGGATAATGAAAGTTTCAGAGTGAATTATCATCATTTGCACAAAGCAATTGATCAACTTGAAATTTACTTTGTGAAAGTTTGAACAAAAATAACTATAATAGTATAAATTTTATCTACATGTCAATCAAGGATTTGTGCTGTATAACATATGGAGTAAATAGGCATTTGATGTTGACGGGGAAAAGTTTTCAAATAATATAATGCTTAAAAATTTATAAAAACTTTGGGATCAGAATGAAAAAGTTGTGTCACAATTCACGGACTTTGACCGATCTTGAGAATCTGCCAGTTTATCGCTGTACCAAATAGCACAGGGCATTCCATGAAAATAAATTTAGATTACTAGTAAATTAAAATTTTGTGTTCTAAATTCTTTTACATTTACAAGAAATGTTTATTTTTCATGTATATTAATTCTAATATTCTCTCTGATAACAGATGAACTGATAATATTATTTCCGGGAACTTCCATGTAATAAAAATATAATACCTAAACAGCTGACATTACAGTATAATACAAGTACTTTCCATGGTGCTTCTTATATATGTGTGTGTGCGTGTGCGTTAGCTAAGATCTTTTCAAAAGACATGTTATAAATTTTCAACATTATTCATCTATTGACTTCCATGATGATTTTTGTGACCCCTCCCCATCAACCCATTTTAAAGAGTATTAATTTGCCATTCATATATTCACTTATTTTATCATTTCCAAAAAATGTGTTCCACCAAATTTTGTGTTATGTGATAAATGACTTTTTGCTGGTATGGTTTATTAAAATTGTAATGTGATAAACTCTGGAATTTAAAACTATAAATTGCACTCTAGTCTTCCAGTACTTTAAACTTATAAACTTATGAGAAACCATCTATTTGATTACGGTTATTACATTTGTCAAGCTAGTCTTTGTACTTGATTTTTGAGATAGGAGTGGCTATAGTTGCAAAAGCTTGGATCTATACTATGATTGATATAACCATTATAATTGATTAAAGATTCAGAATGTAAAAACAAAAAAACAACTAGACTTTCTACAAGAGTTTTATAGGGAATTCTAATATCATCTACCTTTCTGTAATATTCCATAATTCACTAGTTTAAGCTAATGGTTGCAAGACATAAGATGTGATATGTTGAATTATTTCCATCATTTATGAGTGAATGTTGAATGTATAGAAAATTTTAAACTTTATTCAAACTTTCCAAATACAAACAACTTGTTAATAATAACACACAAATAGACAATACAGGTTAGTAATTACACAACGTTTTGAGTAGTATTATTCTCCACTCTTCTTCAGGTCTTGCTGGCTTACACGCACAGTGACAATATTCGCTTAGAAGTTGAACTCACACCTTTAGATTCTTGAATATCGAATTTAAGGCAAACATTCTACAAACTGAGCTATTCTGTCAAAGGCCAGGTGGTAAAGAGTTTGCCTTAAATTCAATATTCAAGAATCTAAAGGTGCGAGTTCAACTTCTAAGTGAATATTGTCACTGTGCATATACGCCAGCAACACCTGAAGAAGAGTAGAGAATAATACTACTCTAAACGTTGTGTAATTACTAATCTGTATTGTCTATTCGTGTGTTATTACTAACAAATTGTTTGTATTTGGAAAGTTTAAATAAAGTTTAAAATTTTATATACATTTAACATTCACTCATAAATGATAGAAATAGTCCAACATATCACATCTTATAATATACTTTCAGATAAGTTGCAAGACATGGTTCTTAAAAAAACTTTGAGTTTAATATGTTTAAAAGATGTCCATGCTCCTTCAGATTATATGCAAATTTTATAATTAAACATATTTATAAAAAATATTCGATTAAAAAAATTTTTTTTTTTTTTCATGTGTCAAAGTATCTGCCGGGAAGCGAACCCGGGACAACTGCTTGTAAGGCTGCTGGACCACTCGACCAACATTAACTCAGTATAATATAAAATTAAGTAAATTTTTTTTTAATTATCATCATAAATAAATTATATTTGAGTATTTAAATTTCTTACTATTGTTATGTTTTTTTGTTTTTTTTTTAAATCAAACATAGTGTATAAAAAATAAAAGCTTTTGATTGTCTAATTAAAAAATAAATAATTAATTACAGTTAATAACTTGTCCTAAATAATTGGTTCTACAAAATGTATATAGTGTATAAAATTGCGCTAATTGATACATCAAATAAATAATTGATTTGATTAACCAAAATTAATTATATATTATGTTCTTTGACTAAAAGCAGGTTGCATGACCCAATACTCAATAGCCACCCAATAATCATTTATTAGCCCTAAAGATGACAAATGAAAAATATAACGTGCTTTTAGAAATTATTTACTACTAAAAATAAAAAATAAAAAAATTTACTATATTGACAAAAAGTTAAATGTTTGTACTTTTTTTTTTTTTATGTTTTTTAGTATTAATGTTAACCTAGCAGTGAAAAGAATGTTCTATAACGAGTTGAGAGTCTCATTGAATCAATGGTAGAATCAGCCTTCACAAATAATAAGAAACACTTTGAGCTTATTAGAGCAACATTAAGAAATAAACATCTTTGTTCTTTCTTTTCATAAGCTGACTGCTTCTCAAAGCATAACAAATTTTGTGAATCTGATTCTTTTAGTAGCACACAACCACAACAAGAAAATTCTTAAATCTAAGCTCATTTATACCTTCATGATAATTTCTGAAACGTTATTATAATCAAGTCCTGTAAAATTATTTGGAAACCATATTAAAACACATTGCCACACTTTTAATTGTTTTTTTTTTCCATATGTCAAATGCGTTGACCGGGAAGCGAACCTGGGCAGCTGCTTGGAAGGCAGCTATGCTAACCGCTAGGCCACCAGCGCTTGACAAACAATTGTTTTTGCTTCTACTTCAAGTCATGAAATAACCAATATTTTTAACAGCATTTTTTTATGGGACGTAATTTTCCCTAAATTGTTGCACATTTAAAATTTATTTTATTACTTTTTTTTTTATTGTGTTCTACATATGTACAAATTTAGACTAAATCTTTTTCTTTATTTTTTTTTTCATGTTTTCTATTTTTTTATTTTTTTCTATTTTCTTTTCTTTTTATTTTTTGTTTGTTATCTGGAGTTAGAAACGTCATATTCATTTATGAGTAACTTTTAATGATATATACGACAAGACTTTATAGAGATGTAAATTGGGATTAATGTGTTATAACTATACAAATGAGATAACAAATAATTGTTATAATGTCATTGAATTAAATTTATTTACTTAATAAATTTATATATTTATTGGATAATTCAAATATAATTATCATCAATAAAGTTTTTATTAGATTTTTTTAAAGTCGGGCATAATTAGTAAACCTATAAATTAAAAAATAAAATTATCAAATTGAATATAACTTTATAATAATTCCTTTACAAAAAAAAAAACAGATATTACCAAATCATATTTATAATCAAGTATTATTGACTCCAGACCACTCAAAGAAGTATGGAGAGATTCATGTTGGGAGTAACAAAAAGAAATCGAAAATGCAATGTACGGGTAAGAGAACAAACTGATATTACTGACCTCATTGAAAAAATTAAAAGATTGAAGTGGGGTTGATCGGGACATATTGCTAGAAGAGATGATAATAGATGAACAATTAAAAACTTAACTGGATTCCAAAAGATTGTAAAAGACTCAGAAAGAAACCTCATGTGAGATGGATGGATGAAATAAGAAAGTGTGCAGGGGTGATGTGGGAGAAGAGAAGCATCGGAGAAGATGGATTAAACTTGGAGAGATCTTCATCTTGCAGTGGATTGTTAATGTTTGATGATGATGATTATTATTTTCCTAGTGTTTTTTATTAGAACATG
>JAQFVV010009318.1:0-14386 GCA_028023455.1 Epiperipatus broadwayi | reverse complement strand
AATTAAGCTATTCTGTCAAAGGCAACAATCAGTAAAATTTTACATTCTAATGTATGTGAGTTCTTTTTGTTTCTTCACTTTTTTAAGGGCAAAACCAATGTGTGGTTTCCAAATATTATGAATTATTACACTTCCTGTCCTATGAGCACATCATATGAGCAACTTTTTAAATTTTTTTCTATTTTCTTCTCCATAATATCACATATTTGATTTTTGCAAATATACACATAAATGGAGAAATCACATGATCACCATCTCTTATGCTAGCACATAATTAGATGACTTCTGGCATCCATTGATTACTGTGGTTGGCGCAGGATGGCACTACTATATGGAGAGTTTTGCCTGTTTAAATGGAGAAATATGAGTGATTTAATCTACAAGTTCTGTAGGAATGCTTACAAGCAGAAAGAATACAAATGAAGTTGTGGAAGAATAAATATAAACTAAGTGATTAGACAGAAAGTGGATTTTTGGTCTTTATGCTGGATTTGGAAAAATATAAGGGGGATGTAGATATAAAGGCCATGGAGTGAAAAAAGATGATGTTGTGGAAATGGGATGGAGCAGGATAGAGAAGAATATGGGTAAAACAGGAGGGGAATGGAAAGGGTACGTAAGATGGTTAACAGGTTTTTCTAGACATAGTGACTGAGAGATTCCTGACTTTGATAAAGGAGTAGCCATATCACATCACATCACAACATCACATGTAAACTTTCTTCATTTGTAATTTTTGGAATTATACAAAAAATAAAAAATAAAAAAAAAATTTAAAATGAAATTAAAGAAATACTTTTCAGCACATAAATGCACTAAAAAATAAAAAGTGGACTGAAAAGTAAAAAAAATAAATTTTCTTCAGTTTTACAAATAAAAGTGTGGGGTAATCATATTTAGAATTTGTTGTAACAACGCCATCTATTATCAGATTGCTTGCAACGAATGCTCACTATCAAAGAGATCTCATGAGTGAAATGTCATTGATACAATTTCTAAACATGATTATCTCACACTTTTATTTATAAAAGCTGAAGAAAATTCATGTTTATTCTTTAATGCATTTATGTGATTAGAAACATTTCTTTAAATTTAAAAAAAAAAATTTCATTATTAAGAAATTTTACAGAGATTATTATAGATTGACATGTAATTTCTCGAGTTTGATTTTATTTATTCATCAGGCATTAAATATCTTACAATATTGTGATAATATTAAGTATGTTTATGTTGTTAATTATCATGTATATTACGTTCAATTTGCAACTTTTATTTTAAATGCATTTTAGTTATGAATATTATACATAATGGTATCTTGAAATGGGGAATACTAAATGAGCCCACTCTAAGTAAAAATAATCAATTATTGTATCGATCAATGACTACATGTGCAATATTATTGATGATTTGTTTTAACATGTTACACCTGATTATATTTTAACGACTATATGGCAATTAATGTATATATGCCACCTCTTGAAAATAATTTGATTTATTAATATTTCCCCTATAATTCAAAACAATGGTTGGAATTATTTTTTTTCTACACCTTTCCTTTTTACAATTTTCAATGTATGATGTGTTGAAATCATATGTTTATGGTGAAGATATGACTACAGACAGTATTGACATTTTTTAAAAATTTTCAATATTTTATATAACTAGACAAGTTTCTCTTCTTTCTCTTTGTAAAATCAGATTAATCCTAAACAAATTTTATTTATTGACAACTTTGAAAATATTCTTGGCGTTTATTCCTGTGTATTCATAATGTAAAGGTTATTTAATTATTTATCATCTTAAACCATCTATTTGAATATTTATTAATTCTTTGGGTATGATCCACATATGTATATATCTATGACTATCATCTATATAAAAATATTTTTTCTCATTTATATGTGCTGAAGGTGTACCGACAAACATATTATGTAAGTGCTTGTTATCTAAATTTGTTTGTCTATCAGGGCACATTCTTAAATTGAATTTTGTCTGTGCACATATATAAACAACTCTTACAATATTTCCAGGTGTCAATCCATATTTTACTGTTATTGTTTTATAAAAAGAAAAACTATTTTATAACTTGCCCAATCATTTATTATCAAATTTATTTTTTTATTTTAATTTAACATTTTTTATTGCTAAATGTCTCTATATATATATCTGTCATCCTCTCTATCTATTTATTTTTTTCTTTCTGTCTGTCTATCTATCTATCTATCTATCTATCTATCTATCTATCTATCTATCTATCTATCTATCTATCTATCTATCTATCTGTCTGTCTGTCAATATGTCTGTCTATCTGTCTGTTTGTCTGTCTGTCTAGCTATCTGTCTGTCTATCTATCCATCCATCCATCCACCCACCCACCACCTACCTACCTATCTATCTATCTATCTATCTATCTATCTATCTATCTATCTATCTATCTATCTATCTATCTATCTATCTATCTTATCTATCTATAGACCTTTCTATCTATTTATGTGTGTCGATCTGCCTGTTTCTCTATCTCTCTCTCTCTCTGTGTGTGTATTTATCTGCCTGTTTCTCTATCTATCTGTTTATTTATCTGTCTAAATGTTAAGTTGTCAATTCATCCAACTGTCTATTATACATTCATCCATATATCTATCAATTCTACAATTATTATTTTTTCTTTTATAAATTGTAATTGTATCATAAGCATATATAAAGAAAATATTATTTTATTTTAAACTTTCAATATATAGCTCATCATGCCCCGTCAGTCAAATTCATAGTGCCCAAACTTAACATCAAAAATTTGTGGTGTAGGTGTTATAAAAATTTATAAATGTACAAGTGCCACTTTTTGGACAAAGCAATGCAGGTGTCATTTTTGTTAATCATGTGGCAGTCGTTCATGATGAACCATGCCTCTTTGAACTTTCTCTTTCAATCATCATGTTTAGAACACACCACATTAATGTTTTGTGGGTTGAAGATATGGCCAGAATTTATTCATGCTTGGTGAACACTGATTTAGTAATAGGATTTTTTTCACATGCTTTTAAAGGTATTTATGCTGTGTCAATCTTGTGGTGATATTCATGTGTAGTTCCTATAATAAACTGCATTACAAGAGGAATCACTGCCATCAATTCCATAGATGAAGTGAAAGGTTTGGTCTGGAGGCAACATATCTTTTCAAGTTGTTTATAAGCTGATTTAGGTTAGGAGGGATCCAAAAACTAATGTTGGGTATGTTAAAGCATATATTATATAAACAATGTGATATCCCAGTCATAAAGAGAAGACTTATTTAGTCCCATATAGCTATTTGAGTTGGATAGCTGGGTTTGAAGACATGTAGATGTCTGAAAATTTCTGATTTTCCACTCAGTAGATAACTTTTAGATAAGTGCTTGGCTTTGGGTTGGTATTTTTAGATCTAGTGTCTGAACCTACCCTGGCACCTTTCTGATGAGTTCCAAAGCACAAAACCATGGTCAGGGGTTGGGGTGGGGGGGTTCCTTTCAGAGATATTTTAAGTGCTGGCTCTGGCTAAGCATTTATCACAAAACTTATTGAGGAATTGGCAAACCTCATTGTTTATAGCTTACAAACTTAAGAGATAGAGTTGTGCGATCTATGACTCTTATTTTGACTATTTATAGTCTCTACCTTAAGTCTTATGCAATGTTATATTGCTAAGACTACTAATATATGGTATGGCTGAAGATATATCAGCCCCATATAGCTATTTGAGTTGGATAGCTGGGTTTGAAGACATGTAGATGTCTGAAAATTTCAGATTTTCCACTCAATAAATAACTTTTAGATAAGTGCTTGGCTTTGGGTTGGTATTTTTAGAACTAGTGTCTGAACCTACCCTGGCACCTCTCTGAGGAGTACTAAAGCATGAAATCATGGTCAGGGGTTTGGTGGGGGAGAGTTCCTGACAGAGATATTTTAAGTTCTGGCTCTGGCTAAGCATTTATCACAAAGCTTGTTGATGAATTGGCAAACCTCATTGTTTATAACTTACAAGCTTAAGAGATAGGGTCATGTGATCTATGACTTATTTTGACTATTTATAGTCTCTGTCTTAAGTTTTATGCAATGTTATATTGCTAAGACTACTAATATATGGTTTGGCTGAAGATCTATCAGCCCTATATAGCTATTTGAGTTGGATAGCTGGGTTTGAAGACATGTAGATGTCTGAAAATTTCAGATTTTCCACTCAATAAATAACTTTTAGATAAGTGCTTGGCTTTGGGTTGGTATTTTTAGATCTAGTGTCTGAACCTACCCTGGCACCTCTCTGAGGAGTGCCAAAGCATAAAACCATGGTCAGAGTTTTGAAGGGGGGGGGGGTTCCTGACAGAGATATTTTAAGTGCTGGCTCTGGCTAAGCAGACCTCATTGTTTATAACTTACAAGCCTAAGAGATAGAGTCATGTGATCTATGACTCTTATTTTGACTATTTATTCAATGATTTGTATTATTTCGATCAGGAGAGAGAGAATGTTTAAACCAAAACATCATAATTGTAATGTACTTTTGCAAAATCTTTAAAATATTGAAAGTTTAAAACAAAATAATCTTTACTTTATGAGCAGGTAAAACGATTATGATAGAATTACTATCTATTTATTATAATCATCTATCTGTCTACTCATCAACTGATCTTTCTATTCAACTACCTATCAATCCACATACTTACCTGCAAATTATATCTACCTATTTAAAATTTTATCTAGCTATCAATTTATCAGTGCTGTCTTAATAGACATCCCTTGCTATTTTTGACACTACAGGTACCAAAGCAACACTGTTGACCTTTCCAACATTATAACCGTTCTTCAACACTATATCCATAGTGCCTATAAAATGGTCCAGATATTTTCCCCCAACTTAAATCGCTAAACTAACAGGGATTGCCAAAAAATGTTCTACAGTGTCTACCAAAACAGTAGTTAGCAAATTTTAAAATCAAAACAGTAAGGATGTTATGTTAACCAAAAAAAAAATCTCAAAAATATTTAGAGTTTAGCAAATATTAATATTTGACGGGGAAAAAAGTACTAAATTAACATAAGAATTAATATTTAAAAAATGTTCCTTAAATGAAAGTATTTTAATACTATAAAACAAACATGTGCTTCAATTAAAGTATAGCAACAAAAAAGGGCATAAACTAATGTAACAATTAATAAATAACATGCTTGAACAAAACATAGGGTTGTAAAACAAAATAAAGATACGCCTACCTATCTGTCTATCTGTCTATCTATCTATCTATCTATCTATCTATCTATCTATCTATCTATCTATCTATCTATCTATCTATCTATCTATCTATCTATCTATCTATCTATCTATCTATCTATCTATCTATCTATCTATCTATCTATCTATCTATCTATCTATCTATCTATCTATCTATCTATCTATCTATCTATCTATCTATCTATCTATCTATCTATCTATCTATCTATCTATCTATCTATCTATCTATCTATCTATCTATCTATCTATCTGTTTGAATTTCTGTGTATGTATCTGTCTGTCTTAATACACTTATCTATATACCTATTTCCATCTAAATATCAATCGATTCCCTTAATTTTCTATTTATCCATCTATCACTTCTACTCAACTATTAACTGCTTACATCTCTATATATCAGTCTATCTATCTATTTATTTGACTGTTTTTTTTTCTATTGATCTATCCACTCAACCACCTATCTATTCAACTATCCATCTAAATATCCATTTATCTATCTATCTATTTATCTGTCTATTCTTTCATCAGTCTGTTCATCTATTTACTATTTTTTTTCCATTTAACCATCTAGATATTTAACCATCCATACATTTATTTATTAGCAATCTATCTACCTACTTACCAATCTATCTCAATTTACCTGTTTATCTATTTGTACATCTCTCTAACTAACTACTTTCTATATAATTGATTTCTATTTGTATATCCATTTGTTTAATCATCTATCTATTTATTTACCCATCTACTTGTTTATCTATCTATCTGACATTCTGTCTATCTGTTTATTCACATATCCATCTACTTAACCAATTATCTGTCTATTCATCTCTCTATTCAAATATCAATTTACCTATCTATCTATTTATCCACCAATCTATCCATCTATCTATTTCTCTACCTATCTATGTATCAATAATTTTCTTTATCCATCCACCATTTTATCCTATTTGTCTAACTATTTGTCAGCTTACTTCCTATTTATGTTTCTATCTAAATAGACAGAAAGATTGATGAAATAATAGATAGAAAAATAAATGTATGATTGGATATGTAGATAAATAGGTATGTAAATAACTAGTAGGTGAATGGATTGTTGGACAAACACATAAATAGTTAAATAGATGCATGATTGGGTGGATTGGTGCATATGTTATAGCTAATGGATGAAGGAATGAATGATTAAATAGATGAATGGTTGATTAGATGGATGATTGGATGAATAATAAATAGATAGTCAAATAGATAATTAGATTGGCATACAGATATATGGACAGATAAATATACACATATAAATAACATATAAGTAGAAAGGTAGGTATGCAGATAGGTAGATTACTTATAGATAAATGGATATATGAATAAATAGATAGTTAAATAAATATATGGTTGTATGGATAAATAAATATAATGGCAGATACCTAAAAAGATAAACAGAGTGATGGATGAATGGATAGAGTAATAGATGGATAGTTTGATAGATAAATAAATGGTTAAATAAATAGTCAAAGTCAAGTAAACAGATATATAGATAGACTGAAAAATACAGAGGTTAACAGATTAAGTAAGATTGAATGTATGGATAGAAAAATAGATGGATGGATAGTGAGCCCTTCAGTATTGCAGTAGAACTGAATGTCAAGTCTTATGATGGTACATTATTTAAAAAAACAAAAATTTAAATAATTTATTTTTTAATAAATAAATTTTATTAGTAAATAGTGAATGAAGTGCATTTGTAACTCATTAGTCACTTTATTGATATTATAAGATTGTAACAACAGTCTTATAAGGGAATTTTATAACAGTTAAACATAATAACTTAACTCTTTTATAATTATAAGTACTTAACCATAGAGTTACTATTGATTTAAGGAACAAATGAGTAACATTTTAAAGTAATAAAACTAAAATAATCTTAACTTAGCTTATATATCCCTTTTATTAAATTAAAATGGCATAAAAGAACTTTAAAGTTTAAAAACTTAAGAGAAAGTTATAAATAATTAGGCTAGTTTCAAATAAAGAGTATTATTTAATATTAATAGTATAAGTAATATATTTTACAGTTTAATTAAAGTGTAGTGACAAATGCTAATTTAATAGCATAGTAATCTAGTTTTAGTTAGAAAATCCTAAAGTTTAGTTTGTCATTTTTAAACTAATAGTAAGCTATGTAACTAAATTATTATTGCTGAATATAGAATTTAATAGTAGTATGTATAAGAATCATGCCTGAAATTTGATAATTACTTAAACCTATTTCTTTGTTGAAAAATTTAATGTTTAAAAATTAATTTAAATATTTCATATTTTAAATATATTTATTGTAAAAGATATAATATAAAATAATATTCTGAGATCTTATAAAAGAATATTTCAATAAATATTTTTTATTATTTTATTAATATAATAATTTTTTATTTTATTAAACAATAACTGAAACACACAGGCTTATTATATATAAACACAGGTATATAATAAGTCTGTGTGTTTCAGTTATTACATAGTAGAGATGTCTGCCCATCCTTTGTATTAAATGGATTATGTCCTGGGTATGAGGGGTCAGATTGATCTTAGGTCAACATGGGTGTGACAAGAATCTCAGCCTCAGGGTGGCCATTGAGAATTCCATCATCAGATTTTCAATTGGATGGATGGTTGAAGAGTTGGAGTGTGGAGTAGATTGAAGCCTGTCCATTAAAGTATGAGGATTAATTATCTTAATATATATCTGAGCACTTATAGCATATATGTGTGGAGATGGTAATCTGGACCAACTGATGATTGCTGGTTTAGCATGAAATACATATATTGGTGATTATTTATCTTTTTCAACATATATGTGTTCAAGTGTATCAGTGTTATAAGATAGTGTGGAGAGTGGTGGGTTGTGTGAAAGTCTGTGCTCATATACCCTATTTATTAAACAATGTAAACCTTTAATGTATTAAAAGGATGTATTTTTTGTAATGGACTTCAGTTTACTAAATAATCTGATGTTTGTTTTAAAAAGATGATGTAATAATTATTTTTATCTGGAGCTTTTCGGAATATTTACATTAATTATTTTTAGAATCTGTAGCTAGACAAAAATCTTGAACTTTCAGTTAATTAGGTTATCTGAGGTGGGCATTTCAATTATCAGTCATTCAATCAATGACTATAAAATAACTTGCTCTTTAAAAGTTTGATGTTGTTAAACTGAAAATACACACCTATTGAGACACCTGTCTTTACACACCTAATCTGTCTAGTGCTTTTGAATTTAACTTTTGAGTTTTTTTTCTTAGTTAAGTAAAGTATGCATTGTTAAGCAGTAAATATATATTCAGGTTATCTTTTATAAGCAAAAACTCTTCAACACTCTAAACTTCTACATGATTGCATTATGGGAAATTCTACAGCAGGGGTCGCCAACCCTATGCCTGTGGGCACCATGGTGCCCACAGACCATTTTATGTGTGCCTGCCACTATCCAAACATGATAAAATATTATTTATCTGATACAAATGAATGTAATTTTTAAAATTTCTTATAAATTATTGTATTATATTGTAATCAAATTGTATGGCATACTATACTTTTACAGTGTAAAAATATAAACTTTAAAAGAGCGCCACCTAGGTACTCTCCCGCATACAGGTAAGCTAATTTAGCTCTAACCTTTTATAAATCAAAAACATCAAAATTATGTTTTTTTCTGATTAATAATCGCATATTAAGTAGCTCAAACATAACCTTTTGTTTAAGAAGATAAATAGTAAAGTTTTAAGACAATTTAATAGGAAAAGCAAATGATTATCTAATACTGTGATGGAGTCATGGCCGAAAAATAAAAGAGGTTCGAAATAATATGTTTATTTGAACTAACGAAAAAGTTAAAAATAGAAGACAGCAATAAATCAATTGTTTGAGTTGTTAAAAGTACAATTGAAAAACAGTTACCATAAATAATAATAATAAAAAAAAATAGTTTTAATGAGTAACATTATGGAGACTGATAAAAATTTCAGTCTATCAGCCAACACAGCACAAGCCCCAAGTAACACATATGCTACAATTGCAAAAAAATATAACGTTAACGCAAGCCCTAGTGCTAACGTAAATCAGGGTAGACCCCACAGATTCAGAAGAACTACAGTGGAAGATTTAAAGAATCTAAACATATCAGAACAAGATCAAACATTACCTCCCCCACTCACAGTATGGACAGATGAAATGCTAGAAACAATTGGAGAACAATTTAACAACACGATACCTCGGACACTCTTTACAACATTTAAAAGATTCTTCACGGACAACTCAGTAGTGTTAGCAGTAACAGACAATCACTGCTCACTATATACTTTCCCTAAGCCACTTCTACTTGAAGCACTAGAAAAAAATAAAATTATCGACTCAGTCAGTTGTATAGCTGACCATCCGAATAATAGATATGTGGCACTAGAATTCAAAAGCTCCAAACAAATAGAACAGTTTTAAAAAAAAATTAAAACAATTGGAAATTTTGCAGTAATACAAGTTGACCAAAATAAATATAAAAATATAACTGGAGTTATCAAAAATACCTACTTTGGGTACAATCTAGATGACTTTCAAAGGATGATGAACCCTTTTGGAAAAGTAACATTTTTCCAACAAATCTATATCAAAGAAGTAGCAATCCCAATATTATCAAACAGTTATGAATACAAAGTCAAATTACACAAAGACATAGAACCAGAAAATATCCCAACACATATCACAGACCAAGAAGCCACACTTCATCTGTATATAAGAGGCCTCAAACCAAGATGTTTTGCATGTGGAAAAAGAGGACACATAGCGACTGTTTGTAAGGAAAAAATCAAGCAAAAAAAGACCAAAGTAATTCCAATTTAGTAGAAACAACTACAGTAAACACAGATAATAACACACAACCGCCAAATTCACACCTTCAAAAACTCAACTTAAACAAAGCTAATACAACAACAGAGAAAAATAAAAATGTAAACACTTCTACATCTGTAAACACAGAACAAATAATTGAAATGAAAAAAAAAGAAAATGAAGACTCACAGTCTAATGGAAAAAAAACCAAAGATGACACAACAAAAACAATAGAAAATAAAACAGATATCTCTGGCCAAGATAAACACAGAATTCTAAACAAGACAGCTACTGAAATCATGGATAAAATTGCAGAAAGTCTTCCAGCAATTGAAAATATAACAAAAGAAAGCAAAAGAAAACAGCAAAAGGAAACAAAAAGAGAGAAATTAAAAAAATCAAACCTAATGCAAAAGAACTCCAACCAGCAGAAACGAAAATGCAAGAAAAAGAAAAGAATATAGAAATGGAAACAGATGATGAACGACTAACTGATTCAGAATATGACAGTGAAAGTGATCATTTAAAACACGGGCATATAAACACAGACACATACAACCCACAAGCAACACCAGTTTTAAAAACCAAAAGTACAGACACAGAGACAATACCAACAACAACTAAAAAAATAAAATAGTCAACACATCTCAAAGCAAAAAAATCTATAAATCAAAAACCAGTATGATTATAAAGGTAGCTGCACTTAATGTAAGGGGTATAAACTCCAAGACAAAAATACAGAATATAAACAAATGGATACAAATCATACAACCAAGCATCTTGGGGCTCCTTGAAACTAAAATACATAGTGGATCAAAAATTGACCCAGCACAAGTCATGAGCACACAAGGTTTTTGTGCATGCTCAAGAGACTCATCTGCACCAGCCAGTGGGACAGGAATATACATAAGCCGGAGTTGTCCCTTCACTACTTTCAAAATAATCTACATAGACTCAAACCTAATAATTACAACTTTTTACCACAAAAATCTCTCAATCAATATCATATATGTATATATTCCACCAGGGCCAATTATAATCAATAGAATAATTGCAACAATAAACTCAATGCTGGCAAACAATCCTTACCCAACAATACTAACAGGGGATTTTAATATGAGCTACCAAAAGTTTGTTAATAAGTGGATTCACCAATTAGCAATACCACTTATGAGTGGAGAAGGATTCCTACCACCAAACTCCATATCCTTTTATAACAGCAGATATGGAACTCTGATAGACCTGATGTTCTATTCCCCAATGCTGCATCAAGCAATAGAAATGAGTCTATCCCCCACACATTTCTCAGATCATGCAGTGCAAATAATAAAAATAAATCTAGATACAAACTATAACCAAAAATATTACCTACAGAAAACCATAAGAATTCTACTGCCAATCAATACACAGGAAGTTTTTTCTCAGAAATATATATAGCAATAAACAAACTAAATCAAATGGACCTTGACCCAATAACAAAATATATAGCTTTCACAGAAACCATATCTTATAATATCAATCAAATGACACAAAAAACAACCCCACCAACAAAACTCATAACATTGGCAGAAGAAATACATAAAAAGATCATAACAGCAAAACCAATCAAAAATAACCAAGAAATCATTGTTAAACTTACACAACTATACAATCAAACATGTAACCAATTAAAACAATATATTGCCATCAAAAAGAAAAAAATATGTTTAACAGAACAACACACTTGGACCCGTGGTTACATTAGGTGGGCATTAGGATATCCCTCAACTAACAAAGTACCTATGGCAATTAAAACAGGAAATAAAGTGATAACAGGCTATAATATAATAGAACCCATCTTTCAATACTTCAGAAGTAAACTCACAACAAACAACTAATGGAAGATCCCAGAAAATTACTTTGGAAAACCTGAAAATGAAAACCCCTATAAAATAGAAGATTTTGCAAGAATACTCACAACATTACAAAGCACTTGTCACCCAGGACCACCCGGGATCCCAAAATTTGTACTAACTCATCTAAGTCAATTTACAAACAAATTACTATGTCAACTAGCAAATCAACTTTCACAAAAATTATATAACATACAAGGTCTAATCCCAATATCAATGGTCCCTTTCATGAAAAAAATAGAATCCATCTCGGAAATTACAAATTTAAGACCCATTTCAATGGAGCCATTAGGAATCAAAATTTTAGAAAAAGTACTAAAAGAAAAGATAGAGCCCTACATCTTACCAATAATATCGGAACATCAATATGCTAAAAAAGGGTCATCAACAGGCCAAGCAGCTCTAATATTTAAAACAATAGTAAATTCAACAATAAAAAGAAAAAAACATGGGCCCATGGTAGTACAATTGGATTTTGAGAGTGCCTTTGACTCTGTTCCCATCAACAAACTAATCAATCAATTAAAGAAAACAAAAATACCAAGAACAATCTTATACACAATAGCCAACCTACTCCTAAATAGGGAGATACACATTATGCTAAATGGAAGAACATCACCCACTTTCCATCCTAACCAATCCATCCCCCAGGGATCTCCACTAAGTACACTACTCTTCACACTATACATAAACCCTCTACTTGAAAAAATCAAGGAAAAATTACAAGGAATACAAATACCAAACACCAATATTTACATACCCTGTATAGCCTACATGGATGATGTTACGGTTTTTCTAACTTCAAAGAAACAACTACATACACTACAAAAAATAATAGAAGACTATACAACAAAATTTCATCTGAAAATAAATACTAATAAATCAGCTGTGTGGTCAATTTTTACTGGGAAAACCAACACACAAATATACCAAGGAAAACCGAATAAGTTTCTGGGTTTCCCATTTCATTTGGGAATGGGGCAGATGAGAAGAACAATACAAGACAAAATTTTAACACAAACAGAAAGAATCACAGACTCACTTGCTAAATCATACCTTTCTCTATACTCAAAGGTTGCTCTCTTCAACCAACTGATAATGACAAAAATCACATACTACCTACCAGTGATAAAGTTTACCAAAAAATTTATATCAACAGTAAACTCCATGTGCAATAAACTACTTTGGAATAAAAAGGTGGTAGCCATTTCAATGAGGCAAATAAGCCAACCCACAAAACTAAATGGGCTTGGACTACATACAATTTCAACTTTTTACACACAAAAAATAATAAACCTGCTGATTACAACATTTACAAAGTTTCCAAATATTCAAAAAATAATAGATATAATACCCACTGACTGACCACCTCCCAAAGACAACTATATAGCCACACTTTTAGACAGCATAAGAAATCAAAGGGACAAAATAACCCTGTCTAACCCAATTAAATACACATATTGGCACATACATAGCCTAATAGAGCAGACACAACAAGATATCAACAACAAAATGGTCCTTGAAATAAACAATGCACAGCTCCTAAAAAAATATAAAAATTGGTACCTGGAGCCTAAATTCTTTGACTTCATAGTCAAAGTAAATCTGAATGCCTTGCCTACATCACATTTCATCCATTTTAAAAGGTTCTTTACGAAAATAGACCCACTGTGCAGGTTGTGCCAAAGAGAAGAAGAAACACAACATCATTTTCTAAACGATTGTCTGGGATTGGAAAAGGTAAGACAAATAATGATAAATAACTACCATCAGAAAGACACAACAATGGCAAAAATTCTCCAGGTATACAAAAAAAATGCAATCCCAACAATAAGAGCAGCAACATTTAGCTTGTATGCATATTGGTACACCAGATGTAAATTCAATTTTGACTACAATGCAAAACAAAACCTCAACACTTTCCACCACAAGCTAGAAAAAATAAAAGAAAGGGATAACATGCTAGCACCACCAGATATTTTTGCTGCAACTTGGTCACTGTTTAAACTAAAATCAGCACTATAGTTGAAAATCAGTAAAAGAGATACAGAATAACACAGCTAAAAAGAAAAAGAACCCAATACACCAAAACCAGCAGGACACACATGACAGGGTCCATCAACATAATGTATATATAAAAAAAAATTAGACAAACTGAATTCAGGCAACTTTTGATGCCTTAAGAGTAGCAAAAACACAACTTAAAGAACTCAAGAGAAAGCTCTTTCTCTCATATATCTGTGAACAAACTTATGCCCTACAGAACTGTTTAGACACAGGAACAGACTTATGCTTACTGTGTAAGCCCAATCTTACCTATGTAATCATTGTTTTTTAATCAATAAAGTATGCTTTGAAACAT
>JAQFVV010009317.1:0-14395 GCA_028023455.1 Epiperipatus broadwayi | reverse complement strand
TGCTATGTCTTAGGTTTCAATTAAGTTGAATCAGTAAGATAGCAATAAATTAAAATAACTCCATTTAATATTTCTATATATATTTTAATTACTAGTTTCTACTACATGAACATACAATTATAATAATAATATATACACACAAGATTTCACTCAGTTTATTTACATTAAACATAATATTGTTTTATTTTACCAGTCCTTATTTTATACGTTGCTACAGTAGCCATTTTACCTACTGTTTTCTTTACTACGGATTTCATTTATCCTGAAGGCTGTGTACTGATAACATCCCGGGAACTGAGAGCAATAAATCTCTGCCACCAGTTTTATACTATATCCCCTTATTGGGCATATATTCTGGAAATCATAATTTACGGCAGCGCTCTCTATTTTTGTGTGGAGAAGAATTCACGTTATGCGGTAAGTGCAAACCAACATATATTACATACATATATAGCAGTCCTTCCCCCACTCTAGTAATACATATTATTCTAGTTTACTATATAGTCCTTAAATTTAACTGGTGGTTTCCGTATTCGGGAATTTTAGGACTATCATTTATTTTTCCCTTTGTACTCCTGGTGAGTCCAGTTCTTGCTCTGTCACTTCATCTTCAGTCAGTTCTGGCTCATCTTTCTTTTTATATTCTTCTTTAGTCAGTCCCTTCATGATATGGTTCATTTCTGGCCATATAGCTTCATCTTCCTTTGTTTCACGATGACGAAGGTGGTTTATATGTTTTCTCAACACTTTTCCACTCTCCATCTCGATTAGACAAATCTGTTTATGCAATGACTGGTTTACTACTCCAGGGCTCCATTTATGTTTTAAAACATCCAACACCCATACGCAATCGCCTGGCAAAAACTTAACCACTTTGGCATTATTATTTTTATTTCTAGTGTTTCCAGGTAGTAGCTTTGTCAAATGGGTCCTGAATGTCCGACACATCAATAGCTCTGCTGGAGTTTTACCCATTGCAGTGTTTGGAGTAAAGTGCTGAGCATACATAGCCTGTATCAAGGCTTCTGATATGTTTTTGTTCTGAAGTTTTTTTAAAGTGTTTTTTAAGTGCTGTACTCCTTGTTCCGCTATCCCATTACTTTCAGGATGGTAAGGGGGTGTAAGCAGGTGTTTAATTCCTCCCTTGTTTAGAAAATCTGTAAATTTTCTTGAAGCGAAACCTGAACCATTGTCTGTCACAATAGTTTCTGGATAACCATGTGTGGCAAATAGTTCATTTAACACTCGGATGGTACAGTCTGCACTAGTATCCTTAACTATTCGATACTCAGTCCATCGAGAAAAAGCATCGATCACTAATAGTATCAAGTGTCCATCCAATGGGCCAATGTGATCCAGATGAACACATGTCCATGGAGACTTAGGTGGTTCCCATGTTTCATAATGCTTTGGTGGTAATCTGGCCACTTGTTGGCAGTTCCTGCAATTTTTTACTCGGGTCTCTATTTCATTTGTTAAGTTTGGCCAACATACATATGACCGTGCAAGGGCTTTCATTCGTACCACTCCTGGATGTCCTTGATGAAGTAGGTTTAGAACTTGTGGCCTACCTTCAATAGGTACTAACACTCTGTCATTATGTAAGATACATCCATCGCACACAGAAAGTTTATCCCTAGCTATCCATATAGCTTTGCTCAATTCACTAGGGCATTTCTTTGGCCACCCATTTCTGATCCACTTTATTAGCTGTACATAACCATCATTTTTTCTGGTCCATTCCTTTATAGTCATGCTATTTATCTCCTTTGACTGTAATGTGTCAATGTAATTTATCTCTTTAGTTTTGAACACTCTTTCTGTGGTGTCTGGCAGCCTAGACAAAGCATCTGCATGTGCAATTGTTTTCCCAGGTTTGTAGATTAGCTTATAGTCGTATTGTGACATCAAGTTTGTCCATCGCACCATACGTTGACTTGGGGGTTCTATAGGTCCCTTTTCACCACCAAAAATCCCTGTTAAGGGGCGATGATCTGTATAGATGGTGAAGTTGCGGCCATACACATATTGGTGAAATTTTTTTACCGCAAAAATCACTGCCAACGCTTCCTTGTCAATCTGGCTATAATTTTTCTCTGCAGCTGTCAATACTCTTGATGCAAATGCTATTGGACGCTCCCCTTCATAGCATGGGTGTGATATGACTGCTCCCACACCATACTCAGATGCATCGGTTGTGATGTTCACTGCCCAGTCACTTCGGTAATGTACCAGTAGTGCTTCTGACATTAATAAGTCTTTTGCAGTTCTAAAAGCATTCTCCTGTGCATCAGTCCAGATATATCGCTGTTTCTTTTTTAATAACAGGTATAGTGGTGACAGCAAGTGTGACTTTCCTTCTAAAAAACTCTCATAAAAGTTTAGAAGTCCTAAAAATGCCTGCAATTCTTTGACATTTTTGGGTTTTGTAGCATTTTTTATAGCCTTTACCTTTTCGGGGTCGGGTTTTCGACCATTTTCATTTATTATGTGTCCCAGGAACTTGATTTCTCGAGCTGACCAAATGCATTTATTCACATTAAGCTTTGCTTTGGCCCGAGACAATCCTGAGCAAACCTGATCTACCCGTTTCTCGAGTTCTGCCTCAGTTGCACCAATAATTAAAATGTCATCTAAATAAGGTATCACTCCTTCCATAGATCTGAATAGCATGTCCATTTTAGCCTGAAACACATTCGGCGCAATGGTTATTCCATATGGCAATTTATTACATGCGTATAATCCCTTATGCGTGGTCAGTGTAAGTAATTCAGATGTACTTTTTGTTACTGGGATCTGGTGGAAAGCTGCTCTTAGGTCAATTTTTGCAAAATACTTGGCCTTCTGTAATGATGCCAGTATTTCCTTTACACTGGGGACCGGGTATGCACCTTTGTTTATATATTTGTTGACTGTAACTCTATAATCTCCACATAATCTTATACTTCCATCTGGTTTTACTATGGTTACAATAGGAGTTGCCCACGATGATTCTTCAGTGGGTGTTAATACTCCTTTTGATACTAAATCCATTATTGCTTTTTCCACCCTCTCCCTCATTACAAATGGTACTTTTCTGGGCTTACAAACAATGGCTTTGGCTTCTGGTACCAATTCTATGTCTACTGGTCTTGTTCTAAATTCTGCTGGGCCTGATGTAAACAGTTCCAGATATCTTTTTTTTATTTCTTTTTCTATACGGACAGTTTTTAGTATATTTATGTGTATTCCCAGTGGAGCAAACCAGTTTCTGCCCAATAATGGACTAATGTCTTTATTTACTATATACAATGTCAAAGATTTATGTCTGGAATTAAGTGTCACAGGCACAGTTAATTTTCCTCGGATATCAACTTTGTTTCCGTTTATATCTGTTACGATTGTATCAGCCTTACGTAGCTTTAATTTATTTTTACTACCTCGAGTGATCTCTGTCCAATCCTTAAGTGATATCAACGACAATCCAGCTCCACTGTCTACTTCCATTGTGATTGCTTTTCCACAGACCTGCAAATCCAGAAGAATGTGATCTGTTTTATTGTCGCCTTTTGATACAGTCTTAATAGTTGATTTTTTATATTCTACTCGGGGTTTGGTATCTACATTTTTCTCTGTGTCCCGCCGTCTTTATAATAACACACGGCCACTAAATGTCCTTTCTTGTTACATTGTCTACATATTTTATCCTTGTGCCTACAGCTACTTTTTGTATGACCGGATTTTCCACAGCAAGTACAATTTTGTTGTTTGGTGTGTCCACCGAAAGACGTAGAGTCAATTTTTTCTTTTCTCTACTGAAAGCGATCTTTTCCGGTGATTTTGATCTAGTATATTCTGATGCGATGTTGAGCATGGCCTCTTGCATGACACATTTATCAATTGCTGTTTTGTAAGTTAATTCCGAATCACTCAATAAGACCTTCCTGAAGTTTTCATCCGTCATTCCGTACAAGAACTGTTCCAACAAAGCGTCATTTATTTCTGGACCGTATTCACATTCCTTGGCTAATTTTCGCAGTGCAAGATCGTAATCCACGTATTTCTCTTGCGGTGACTGCATTCTATTTCTCAGCCGAAGGCATGCTATCCATTTAGACTGCTTCGGTAGAAAGTATTCATTTAATTTTTGTATAAATTCCTTATACGTAAAATCTTCGGGACCCTTCGGGTCGGTAATCCTGTTTGCTAATTGGATTATGTTTTTTCCTGCTAGATATAATAGTGTGGAAATCTTATATCTATCATCCTCAATTTTATTTATGAACATGTAATATTCCGCTTGTTCAATATAGCTCTTCCACGAGTCAACATCATTTACGTCGAACTCGCGCATTATAGCGTTTATGGCCGCCATGTTGTTTTTTACGTAATGTTTATTATGAGTGCCTCACTTTAATCTTGGGCTTCTAATCCTGTAAGCTGCACCATCTGCTATGTCTTAGGTTTCAATTAAGTTGAATCAGTAAGATAGCAATAAATTAAAATAACTCATTTAATATTTCTATATATATTTTAATAACTAGTTTCTACTACACGAACATACAATTATAATATATACACACAAGATTTCACTCAGTTTATTTACATTAAACATAATATTGTTCTATTTTACCAGTCCTTATTTTATACGTTGCTACAGTAGCCATTTTACCTACTGTTTTCTTTACTACGGATTTCATTTATCCTGAAGGCTGTGTACTGATGACATCCCGGGAACTGAGAGTGATAAATCTCTGCCACCAGTTTTATACTATATCCCTTTATCGGGCATATATTCTGGAAATCATAATTTACGGCAGCGCTCTCTATTTTTGTGTGGAGAAGAATTCACGTTATGCGGTAAGTGCAAACCAACATATATTACATATATATATAGCAGATATTACAGGCCATCTACAGAATATCTTTAGATTTTAACATTGACAAAAATGAATCTTGATAACTGATTTCTCTAAACTTCATATGATCATCATTTTATATGTGTACACATGCTATTAATAGTAGTACCAAACTCCATACAGTAGTTCTATCAAGTTCAAGACTTTGTAATCAATGAATGAAGGAAGGTTTGTGCATAAAATCCTATCTAGTGCATACTCATCCAATATTACCACATCAGTTTAGAGCTTGTGGCTTTCATTGATGAGGAGCCTTGGATTTGAGATCACGGCAAACTTGGATTACAAAGGTTTGCACTTAGAGGGGGCACTTACTGTTTGGAAAGTTTGGTTATCACCGATTTCTTCTGATGATAACAAGCATAATGAAAATGTGCTAACCACTATACTATGAGCCTTCACATATATAACTAATGTCTATATATGTATAATGAATGTGTTAAACTAAATAAGTTGTAGCTAAAAGTTTATTATTTATTTTTTATTTCAGTTATTTATCAAAAATAATTCACTAAAAACAATATAGCAGCTATTTTAAGCAACTTTTTAAATTCCAAAAAGTATAATCAACAGATGAATGAATTTTAAATAAATGTATACTAAAATTATAACTTTGTATGTTTAAGAATATTTTTATAGATGTTTTAAAATAGGAAATGACTATTATTGCACAATTAAAAATTTTAAATTGAATTTTAAATAATCTTATTTATATAGATTGAATATCTATGTGATAGAGAATAAAAAATAATAATATATTTATTTTATTTTATTTCTAATAATGATCATGAGGAAGAATGACTATAAAAATAATTATATCCTGTGAATATTAAGTAGTAGGCATCTTGAAAATGTTCCTATGAGAAATAAAATTTAATTTGGTGTTATAAATAAATTTTATTTAAAATGTAGTTGCCTATTATCAATTTTATTTAATGTATTGTATAATTTTATCAAATGAAAATGAGAAGAAATAATAAAATTGATATCATTTAATATCGTTATAAGTTACCAAAATAAGAAATTTACTCTTTTGTTGAGCAACCACTGATTTTTTAACTACAATATTATGGGATTTAGAATCAGTTCATGATATTAACTATTCTGCCATATATATTCTAACCTTTAATCTCGTGCATCTTCACTTCCAGATAATATATGGTATAAAATAAAATAGGTTCTAGCTCAGTTAATAGTTAATAAATAAAATATTCAGCATTAAAATTAAAATGTTTCACAAGCTCAAATTTACAAATACGAATAAGGTTCAGTTTATAAAAATATATTAAATAAATATTTAATATTTTCATGAGACTTCCGAAGTGAAAATACAAGTGATAAGATAGATTACATTGAGCCAATATCCTACAGGATACTACCTCAATGGCATAAAGAACACTATCCCCTTTATTACTAGTTCAAATAACAAACTCATAGTATTCTTACGACTTCCAATAACTTCTACTCACTAAGATTAAACTAATAATTAAGTCTTAATCTTCTATTTGTAATAATCTGGCTCAAATAAAATAATCTCAGGTTCATAAAGTTTATTCTAAGTTAATAAAAATACGGTAGTAAAATATGAGAAGGGATTTTATGTCATAAGCTACTCACACTGAAACTAATAATAATAAATAACAATAATAATATTCTTCATTGTTTAAATTACCACTGGATATCTTTTCTTTTCGTAATATTTTTTATTACCATAATAAAATAATTTTATATGATCTTATATCTTCATGTAATGATATAATAAATACGTGGTAGCATTTTAATAATCTGATAAACAAAATGTGTGTGGCAACTGATAGCATATAATTTAATATAATATTGTGATAACTGATTTATGACCAATAAAATAATGTAAGATTATGATTATTTAATTATAATGAATACCAATAAAAATATTTAAAATTCTTAAAATAATTCTCTATTTATCTTTTTTATTTTCAAAATTATATATTTGTTTCAATTATTATGCATATATCGTGTTTTCATGCAGCGATGTGGAGAAATAAATAACTCAGACACCAAAATTTTTTAAATAACAAAATTTAAAAAAATTTATTACTAACAATAAATAAATAACAATTTATTTACATTATTTACAGTGGATATCCTTAACTTTTTTTACTTTACAGTTTGATCTACCGGGTTATAAAAAAAAAAATTTATATTTCAATTATATCTTTATTTAGATTTAGGACAAAATTTTAAAAAAATGTTACTATTTGGGTTCTCATTATGGTTAACTTATTACAAATATATTTATCTACTTTATTAGCAACAGCATTTTATCCTTAATATTATTCAACTTCTTATTTTAAAAATTCATACTTAGAAAACATTCTATAGAAAACAAAATTTTATAATGAGTATGGATTTCTCCAAAATACTAAAAAAAATTTCATCTTGCGAAGTCAAAGATGTTACACAAAAATATTATCCAAAATTCAGTACTAGATTTTAGTATTTATCACACAACGTTTATTAAATCATAATATATTCTTCTTTAAGCCCTACTTTAGTATGATATAAGTGTAATCATCAATACATGTCTGTTAATCAATAAACAAAAATATACTATGCATATTGTTTACATAATTTACTTTTTACTATTGTATTTTAAAAATATGCAATGCTTATTTTCTCTTCAAAAAAAATACTAAAAGCATTTAAAATTATTATCACTTTAAAGAAAATATCTTTGTTTAGATATCTTATTTTTAAAAAAAATTTATATTTCATTTCCGAAATAAAATTCAAATATATTCTATGATTCTTTTCTTTCCTTAGGATTCTTTGGATCTTCAATTTTAAGTTTTAATATTCTGCTCCTTATAAGCAAATAAACTAATCTTATCCAAAACGATAACATAACCTTAGTTCTAAATTATTTATCATTTCTTTTAAAATATCTTACTAAACGATGCAGTTACATGAAATAAAGATAGCGAAAACAGATGCATAGGATTAAAGAAGAAAGCTAGAGTATTACTCCTAACATATCTCAAAATCATGGTACAGTGCGAGAGGTATGGCATTTACCTGCCCTAATATCCTCTAGTACAGGGACAATGTTAAAGCTATTTCTTCAGCTTTATTAGAACATCAAATATTTAAAGAAATATAAACACTGTCCAAATAAAATGTGTATCAGTCATAGGGATATGTTAACTATGCTGATATTCACATAAAGACTAAATATTATTTCCATTCCTTATAACATCCTATTTTTTTAAAAAAACATCATCTTGGTTTCCTGCTAACTATAGTACTTCCAAGCCACAATCTCAACATTATTTCTCAAGATTTTCCACATCTTACAATGATAAATAACTATCTGCATTTACAAAACAATAAATAAAATTCATTAATAGTTAAACAATCTAGCTGTTCCACAAGAAAAGTCTGCTTACTTCATTGCTCTGTATGTTTAATCATATACAATCTACTTAGACAATATTTGAATATCCCATAACATGAAAATTTTAAAAGAATCACATAATTATTTGTTATGTTGGATTATATTACTAATAAAAAAAAAATCAAAAAATTGTCGTATGCATATTTTCAAATCAATCCTATCTCATAATGTTTTTTAAAATGTTGTATAAAATGCGGTACATATAAGTAAAAAAAAAAAAAAAACTTTTATACTTCATTCTTCCAATTTATGGATGATCTAAAGAAAACAAAAAATATACATTATAAATTATCAATAGTTAGTATTATTACCAATAACCTTTATCTAGTCATCGTGTTCAGTAGGCTTTTCTTTATCCACTTGAGCATTGCAGATATAAAAAAAAAATCACACCCATACACTTTATATTAAAATATTTTTAGCTAAATTATTAGATTGTTATATTATAAAATTTTAATATTAATAAATTAATGTTTTTATGTTTTTCCTAATCTTATATAAAAAATTTAGATTTAAACTAGGTTAACAAAATAAAAGGAATCAAAACTATAGTTACATATTTTCTTGACGATAGTTCCTGATAAGTCCAAAATGTTTATCATTTTCTCTAGAGTTTTAAAAAATGTTCTCCAAGCGAGTTAAAGTTTAAAATAAAAATAATTATTAATCCATTTAGTAAAATTTAGAAAATAATCCTTGGTTTTAGTATTTTTAGGACGATAATATTAATTAATTCCGTGAAGTTTTTTTTTAAGTATTTTCTCTGCCAATATTCTCTGTGTATCCGATGCATTAATCCATCTAATTTAACTTTTAAAATATTCGATAAACTTTTAAGTACTATTTGTATTTCCATGGATCCATCTTTTATTCATCTATGTTTTCCTTTTTTCTATATGTTTCCTTCTTGATACATTTAAACTTTCGTTTGGTAATATATGATATAAAAATATTTTTTAAAAATGTTACCTTCAGAGAAAGGATATAACATTTTACTCCTTTTGATATAATATATTATAAAATAATTCCATGCAATATACAATTGTCTTATTACTATTTAAAAATAAATCTTGGATAAACTTATAAATAATAATCGTCTCCAATTTTTTCATTAGACTCTGCATGATGTCTGAGCTGTGGTTTTTTATGTACCAAAAAAATTCTCCGAGTTGTGCATAAATAAAGCTGTATCAATAAATATTTCAAATATTTTTCAGTATTACAATTCATATCCATTTTATTTTGTAGTATATCCATTTTTTATTACGTAGTTTAGGTTAAACTTTTAGATAAAATAAAACTGATAAAGGAACTTTAAAAAATTTAACAAAGCATCTTTAACGAAATTATTAAAATATTTTTTAGTTTACACTCTCTTTTTTTGCAAGTTATTATTAAGAATTATCAATTAGTTTTTTCAAATAAATTATGAGAAAGTACTAAAAAAATTGACTAAAATAAAATTTTTTAAAATACTATCTTTTGATAGTTATAATTTATTTCTCTGGTTTCAATACATTATTAATCTCCTGATGACTTAGTTCAGATCATATTTATAGTCTGTAAGAATACCTATTCCTATTGGTTAATTCTTACTTTAGTTTTAAGAACAAATTTACATATTTTCAATTTCAAGTAGAATTGAATTTCAAAATTAGAAATTATGACATAATAAAATTTTAAAAATATTATTTAAAAATACCACTTTTAATTCAATTATAATTTTATTAAAATTATTTTAAACATTTAAATAACTTTTTAAAATAGCTTTAATAACCTATTCCATTTATCTATTTTTTATTTAAACAAAATGTTTAATTTTTATTATATCTGTATTAAGTCTTCATTACATTACTTAAAACATTACATACGATAATTAACTTAATGTTTAATACTATTTACTTTTATGATAGGCAATAATTCTATCCAATTCTATAATATAACTTTTAAAATATTTTAAACTTTGTTATTATTTCATTAGCGTGTGTGTAATAGTATACACTAAAAGTCACATGATTATAACTTTGACAGACGATTTTTAATCTATTTCTCTGCCTATATTAATAAAATTGATACACTGGCCATATTATATAAAGTAATTATAAAAAATTTGGAAGAATAATTTTAAAAATATAGAACTAGATATAATTTTTCACCATTATAAAAATTTATTTTTAAAAAATACTATATCAATTTTGACTATTTAAATATGATTACAAATTTAAACATAGCATTTATTAACTATAAGTTTTTAAACTATTAAAATCGAATTTTTAAATATACTTTTAATTATTTATAGCTGTGTTATTTAATATGGCCACTATTTCTAAATGATTTTATATACACTACGCACTTCTCTTTAGCTTCAAATTGTACTTTAAAGATATAATTGACTTAATATAATTAGCAAATCAAAAGAACATATTCTAAAATTAAAAATTTTTAGTAATTGACTGTTCTAAACTATTACCTGACTACCTAAAAAGGAGGCACTATATATATCATCTACTTCACCACAACATCCATGCTTAAACAACTAATGGAATAAAGAGCTCATATTTGTTATTTGGAAACTAAAATGGCATCATAATGAATTCAAATTTAACTGTGCTAAGTAACATTTAGAATTATACTTTATTTGGTTATTTTTTAAAAGAAATGGAATCTGAAATAGTCATTTCATAATAGTTGTTAAAGTAGGCAAAACTCTCCATACACTAGTGTCACTCAGTGCAAGCCACAGTAATCAATGGATGACAGAGAAGGCTTATGCATAAAATCCCTATCTAGTGGTTACTCATCCAATATTCCTAGATTAGTTTCTAGCTTGTGGTGCTTTGTCAGTGAGGAGACTTGGAACTGAGAGCACTGCACCCTGATCTTAGGATCCTCACTGATGAAAGCCACAAGCTAGAAACTAGTCTGGGAATATTGAATGGTGACACTATAGGGATTTTATGCACAAGCCTCTGGCGTCGGTGGTGGACTTGCATTGAGCTACACTACTATATGGAGAAACTTGCCTGTTCTAATAGCAGTTATGAGCAAGCATAAGAAATAGTGATCTGTGATAACCATTGTTGCATAGATTATGGTAAAAATAAATTGTTGATATAAAAATTTGGTTGTAATTTAAAATTTACATTCAATAATAATAGGCTTTAGAAATATATATCTATAACTCATCGACTGATGATATTGCTTAAATTACTGATATTTAATTATGAAGTATTGTCTGCATAAAGTTTCTCTTGCCTGGGTAAAAATGTTTTGGCCTGAGTGGTGATGTCTTAAAGTTTATGAATAGCTCTTTATGTATAGATAATTAAAAGTAGTTAAAGATATTATGTTTGATATACTACTAATTGCTCAGGAATATTTCTGAATTCTCCCTATTGGATTTTTTTCCTATTATTAGTTGTAACGATGTAGAAATGTCTTATGAATGAAAATAAACAAAAATGAATGTTTAAGTCATGTGAACATTTTAATTAAAAATACAATGTAATGGTTGAAAGATATAAATAATTTGGTTTGGTTATTTAAATCATATCATGGATTATTGACACTGAGTGCATATCTTTTCCTAAGATCATTGATAGTCTGCTCACCAGATTGAAACAATATTGTTTGACTTCAGATTTATTCTGTTTTAGTAAAGCTATAAGTATGAAATATATGATAATTTTTATTATGGAGTTTATATGATTGTTTGAATAATTTTAATACATTTTTTACTATTCTTGGTCATGACACATCTTGTATACTTGAATTTATTTATAATTTGAATACTAACACTGTCTACATTTTATTATTTGATGACTACAATTGTTTTTGGATAAATATGCAAAAATTTATCAAATAAAGTAACACAATTATTGTAATAACTTATATAATTCAGACTTACTTTTTTTTTCATATGTCATAGCATCGGCCGAACCCACAACCGTCTGCAGCCAACTACTTGCTTGCAAGGCAGCTGTGATGACCTCTTGGCTAACAACACTTGACAAGACTTGACTTACATTTTTATGAGAACCTTGAATCACCCATCATTTCCTTATCTATTTCTTCTCAATTTCCTACTGGTTATTATAATCCTATTTTAGAAAGACATGTTGCATTATATTCAGTTTCCCAACTGTTACATTAACAATCTGAACACTAAGATTAAACGTGAATGAATAATCAAAATAAAATTTTAAATAAATGAAATTCTTAATAGCAATAAATTTGATATAATGCAAAACATGGGCACAAAGATTAATGAAAATGTCACTAACATAATCGCAGTAAATTTTGAAAGGATGAATATTCTACTTAATAATTAACCTGACATAATTTGGCATATCATATATATTTTAGACTTAAATCTTTTATAGAATATTAAATTTTCAAGATACAACACTCATTATTATGCAAACTCACATACACCCACACACACACACACATATATATATATAAATTAAAAAGGTGTGAAGGTTGTCTTGACAGCAGTTTGAAATATTGGTTGCTATATTTACTGTGAATGTTTAGGTGGTTACTGGTTGAAAACTAATTATATATATATATAATTAAAATTAACTATTCCTCATTATTCTTTAACTATAAACAAATGCTGTTTTTGGCATATACTTTATTTGTCATATATATATACATTAGCATTATTCAACTGAAGAGAATAAACCTCTTGCAAATAAACTCACAAACAATTCAATTTATAAATATATAGTTTGTTTTTTAACCAATATTATTTTGAAGTATCATGTTTTTTAATACATATTTAAACATACTCATTATTAGATTCATTAAGTTATTTTTTAAACTGTATTCATTATTTTCACTTAAAATAGATATGGTGAACGTCAGGTCCAGGGACCAAATCCATATCTTGAAAAGTGCCATTGTATAAATTTTTTTATATAAATATGAGTAGAGCAAATATTGAATTAAAATAAATTAAGCCAATAAATATGACATGATCACCATTTGTTATGCTTGCTCTTAACTGTTAAAAAAAAACAGGCAAAAACTCTCTATAGGTATTGCCACTCAGTGCAAGCCAGAGTAATTAATGGATGCCAGAAGGCTTGAGCATAAAAACCCCATCTAATACCTAACTCATTCAATATCCCCAGACTAGTTTCTGAACTCTTGTGGCCTTCATCAGTGAGGAGAGCCCTGATCTGAGAGCACTGCACCTAGATCTTAGGATCCAATGCAAATTCTCCAGCAGCCAGCTTTTATTTCTACTTAACTACAAAACTAGAGGAGACAAAAATTGAAAACACTATAATATTTTCCTGAATCCAAAATTATCAGCTTATGTAGTCATATAGGTCTGAATTCAGTTCAGTACCCATACATTTTGGTGTCTTTGGTTCTTTAATAACCATAGCCACCACTATCCTCTTAGGCAGACTTGGTTTTAAGCCAATAAATATGACATGATCACCATTTGTTATGCTTGCTCTTAACTGTTATGCAAACAGGCAAAACTCTCTATAGGTATTGCCACTCAGTGCAAGCCAGAGTAATGAATGGATACCAGAAGGCTTGTACATAAAATCCCCATCTAATGCCTACTCATTCAATATACCCAGACTAGTTTCTGGCTTGTGGCTTTCGTCAGTGAGGAGCCTTGGATCTGAGAGGACTGCCCCTAGATCTTAGGATCTAATGCAACCCTCCAGCAGCCACTTTTTATCTCTACTTAACTACAAAACTATGAGACTAAAATTGAAAATACTATAATATTTTTAATCCAAGCTCATTAGCTTATATAGTCATATAGGTCTTAACTTAGTTCAGTACTCTATACACTTTGGTGTCTTTGACCCTTTAATAACCACAGCCACAACTATCCTACTAACAGGATTGGTTTTAAGCCAATAAACATCACATGATCACTAGTTTCTTATGATTGCTCTTAATTGTTGTTAAAACAGGCAAAACTCTCTATACAGATTTGCCACTCAGTGCAAGCCAGAGTAATGAATGGATACCAGAAGGCTTGTACATAAAATCCCCATCTAGTGCCTACTCATTTAATATCCACAGACTA
>JAQFVV010009316.1:0-14406 GCA_028023455.1 Epiperipatus broadwayi | reverse complement strand
GTAATTTCAGACCTATTATTATTATTATTATTATTATTATTATTATTATTATTATTATTATTATTATTATTATTATTATTATTATTATAATAATAATAATAAAAAAACATATGCTTGGGAAAATTAAGTATTATTTTCTCCATTAATTAAATAACCCTAAACTAAACCTGAAGAACTTGCTGCCAACTATCAAATTATTTTTAATGCAGCAATGTAGCCAACTGGTTACTATATATATATATATTAGATATAATATTATATAGCATTTAGAATAAAGCTATGACATTGACTATATTACTGCAATATCCCAGTCAATCATATTATTAAAAAAAGATAAAACACTTTTTTTTGCTATCCAAGTTGTTATATGAATCATAGATTAAATTAGTATTAATTATAAAAGTGAATGTCAAATTAGCCAAGATATTACTGCAGCTTCATTGGAATTATCCTATATTTAAATTTACATGAGAGTTTCTATTTATTTTAATATACTAAAATATCAAAATAATCATAGTCTGCATTAAAATTCATAATAAAAAAACTTTAATCGATTGAAAGCTTTAAGTATATACCTTTCTATTATATAACGTGTTGAATATTATTACCATACGTTATTAAGAATCACATTTTATATCATATTTAAAATAAATATTACTTCTTAATATTTATATAACTTTTTGATAGCTGAAATACTGAAAAACCCTAGCGATCAAAGCTAAATAATACCACTTGTATATATTAATCTGTGTACTATTATTAACAGTTGAATGTATTTGAAAAGTTTAAATAAAGTATGCATTTTTTCTAAAGCCATTTAATATTAAATAATGGAAATAGATTAACATAAAATTACAGTTGGTATCTTACTTTTTCCAGTAAAGGTATTATTATATCACTGTAAACAATCTCTTGCATAAAATTAGTTTTACTAGAATCAGGGCCGCTCAATATTTTTGTACACACTATTCCTTCTTTTAGTAAAGTAACATTTATTATTCATACCCTTGGTATTATTCTCCTCTCTTTTTCTCTAGTACTGACTAGTGGACAGTACTAGGAGGGAAATCAAATCTGGATCTTTAAATTCATGAATATTGAATTTAATATAATGCACTAACCAAATGAGCTATTCTGCCAAAGGTTCAATTGCTTAATATAGATAGCACTAAAGAAGAAAGTTACTCTTGCTTAGATCATATTATGTTAACTAAAATAAAATCCAAGTGACATTAAATTTATATATTTTTCCTAATATATATCCAATCCAGTTTCTTTTTTTATTTCTAATTTCTTTAATCGATCTTTTTTTTTTTTTCATTTAGATCTTTTCAAAACTATTTCATTTGTTACTTTACTTCCCCAACTGATTTTTCCTATTCTTCTCCATGTCCACATCTCAAAGGTTTTCAATCTGTTCCTAATTTTATTACTCATTGTCCACGTTTCACAACCATATAGTAGCACACTCCACACAGAGCATTTAATTAATTATTTTTTTAAGAAACATATTTGACTCTTAATCTAAATCATTACTTAAAATAATAATTAAAAAACATTAAAATCATATTTAAATTGTATGTACATAATTTTAAATCATCCTTTATTTGTATGTGTATATTTTTTCATTATATGACGTGTATGGAACACTTACATATTACTTGAAAGTAAAAATAAAAAATCAATCTTGTATTGTTAGAAGTGTAGATATTCCTTGTTTTGTTTTAATTTATAAGGTGGAGAAAATGTTTTGTTTCTCCGTTTGATGGACATATCTGAAGTACTAGACAGAATTAAAAGTTGTTTGGTTGTTATTTTAAAAAATAAAATCCTGGATATTAAAAATCTAGTGGACCATAACTGGACTGTCTGTCAAAGAGTGAGAAAACATGCAGACTAAATTAAAGTTTCAGATTGAACGGTGAAAATTCAGTGCTTGAGTTGGTGGCCAATGATTCCATGTAAGCAGTATGTTTAATCCAATTTTCATATAAGCAACTACTTGTTTTTGGTCATGGTGAGTCGTCGTATCTTCTGATCTTTTCCGAGTCAGATAGCAGGAGCAGCTTTACAAACATTGCATGCTAGTATTTAATCATTTGCTAGCCTAGCCTAAAATTTGATTGAAATTGTGCAGCTTGTATCTTCCAAATCAAATTAGATGTGTTTGCTGCAGTCTGGATAAAATAAAACCACAAAATTTTAATAAGAGGGAAAAAAATAGTTGATTAGAACAGTTGAGATAAACGATTTTCAAACATTTTAGTAATGAACAAAAATGAAAAATCGCACTCTTAAAGATTACATTCGCTTTATTCTGCTCACTTCAAGAAAATGAGATAAATAGAGTTACAGTTGTTGTAGTAAATTTTATTCACTCGTATACAAATTAAAAAATATCTATAAAAAAAATTAATATGTGATAGAAATTAGGGGCAGGGGAATAATAGCTGTAAGCAAGTATTAGGCGAATATAGAGAAAAATTGGAAGGATTGCTAGCAGATTTCAAATGTAGGTTTGAAGATTTGAAACGTTTTAAATCTACGTTTGCATATTTTATGAACCTATTGTGATATTATTAACAAAAAAATATATTTATGAAAAACGTTTGTATTGTTATATACGGATGTGTGTGCGTATATATATATATGTATAAATATTACGAGCAAAAATTATGTAAGAAAATGATTGTTTAAAGTTTCGTGGTAAAATATCTTTTAAATTGGACTCTGTATAGGAGGTAAAAGTTTCTAAGAATATTGAAGTCATCTCATTATTGATGAATCACTATTAAAAATGTAAAATCAAATTGGTTTTATTTTCATTTATCACTCTTTATTTCAGACGCATAAATAATAACATCTTAGTTATAAAGTTAGGACATTCGTCTGCCATTGCCTGCCATGACCTTGCTAGCTAATTTCCTTTACTGATCAATATTAAATGATAATTTTGAGTTTGGCTATCTGCCTGTCTCAGATTTAACCTCAGGTTACTAAAGACTTGCATTTCATTATCATCAACAACAACAATCATTATCAATCCACTGCAGAATGAAGGTCTCTCCAAGTTCAATCCATCTTCTCCTATCTTTAGCTTCTCTTCTCCACATCACCCCTGCACACTTTCTTATTTCATCCATCCATCTCACATGTGGTCTCTTTCTGGGTCTTTTACAATCTCTTGGAATCCAGTTTAAGATTTCAATTGTCCATCTATTATCATCTCTTCTAGCAATATGTCCAGCCCAACTCCACTTCAATCTTTTAATTTTTTCAATGAGGTCAGTAACACCTGTTTGTTCTCTTACCCATACATTGCGTTTTCGATCTCTTCTTGTTACTCCCAACATGCATCTCTCCATACTTCTTTGAGTGGTCTGAAGTCTCTGTATTGCTCTTCTATTAAGTGTCCAAGTCTCAGATCCATAAGTAAGAACTGGTAAAACACATTTGTTAAAAACCTTCCTTTTCAAACCCATAGGCATATTTCCTTTTAGTATCAAGTTATTTCTACCAAAAGCACTCCAACCAAGTTTAATTCTATGATTAATTTCATCCATTATGTTTCCATCTGTATTAATAATCTGACCAAGGTATTTGTAACTGTTAACTTCTTCTAACTCATCATAATCAATCTTTATTTTTATATTTTGAGAAAATCCATTAAACATTACTTTAATCTTTTTAACATTTATCTTTAATCCTATTTCCTACTTTCATCTGATAACTCCTGCAACATTTCCTGCAACTCTAAAGCATTATTTGCAAAAACAACTACATCATCTGCAAAATCTAAATGACTTAAATAATCTCCATTTACTTTCACTCCTTTAGTTTCCCATTTTAATCCACAAAATACTTCTTGCAGCACTGCTGTAAAAAGTTTTGGAGATATGGAGTCACCTTGTCTTACACCCTTCTCAATGTTGACTTTCCCAGTATCATTATGTAATCTAATTGTTGCTGTTGCATTTTTATAAATATTCTTTAAAATATGACAATATCCTGGATCTATACCTTGATGATCCAATGCTTTAATCACTGAAGAAATGTTTATAGAATCAAATGCCTTTTCATAATCTACAAATCCAAAACATAATGGCAACTCATATTCATTTGTCCTTTCTATAACTTCTCTCAATACCTGGATATGATCTACTGTACTAAAACCACTTTTAAATCCAGCTTGTTCTCTTGGTTGGTGGAAATCCAATGTTCTCTGTAGACGAGTTGTAATTATCTTGGTAAAAATTTTGTATAAAACTGATAAAAGGCTGATAGGTCTGTAATTTCTAATATCTTCTTTATCATCTTTTTAAAATATTAATATTATTATTGCATTCTTCCAATCATCTGGTACATCTTTATCATTTAGACATTTGGTATATAACTTTGCTAAAAAAAATTTCTATTTCTTCACCTGCTTCTTTTAATATATCAATTATAATTCCATCATTACCTGGAGCCTTTCCTTTCTTCATACATTTAATTGCATGTCTCACTTCTTCATTTAAAATTCTGGGCAATTCAGAAGATGTAATAGATATAGGAGGTACTTGTTCTTTATTACTATATAATTCTTGATAAAAGTCTTCTACCCATTTCATGATGTCATCTCTCTTTTTAGTAATAATTCCATCTTTTTTTTCTTATTGCAGATATAAATTTCCTACCAATACCAAAATGTTGTTTTACATTCTTGAGACTTTTATTTTCTTCTACAGCTTTCCTTGCTAGTTCACAGTTATACTTTCTTATATCATTTTCAACTCTTTTCTGCACCATTTTACAAAATTCGAGATATTCAATTCTTTTAAATGCATCATTTTTGTATATCTTCATATTCCTTCTTTTCTTCATAAATTCTCTAGTCTCAGTAGAAATTTTATTGGTCAATTGCTGCTTTTTTCTACCAGCTATCTTTGTTGCAGTTTTTACAAGTGTATCAGTTATTTTCATATTAATTTCATTCAAATCTGAATCATGTTCAAAATCTACTAATACTTGAAACCGATTTGTAAGTTCTAATTTAAATTCATTAGAATGTTTCTGAAGATTAGGAATATCAACTGTAAATATTGTTTTTCTTAATAATTTTTGTCTCTCTAGTTTTGCATTAACATGTATCTTACATCTTACTAATCGATGATCACTTCCTGTGTTAAATTTATTAAGAACATTACAATCTTGAAATATGTATTTTCTGTTAGTCAAAATATAATCCAATTCTGCTGTACCTTCATTTGGATGCTTCCATGTCCATTTCCTTTTAACATTTTTCTCAAAAAAAAGAATTCATAATATAAAGTTTTTCTTTTTCTGCAAACTCCACAAGTCTGTGTCCTCTCTCATTTCTATTACCATAACCAAAATTACCTACAGCACTTTCATCTTTCATTTGTTTACCAATTCTAGCATTAAAGTCTCCCATAACAATTTTAAAATGTTGTTTACTCTGATCAAAAGCCTTTTGTACATCCATATAAAAATCTTCTACTACTTCATCACTATGAGAACTTGTTGGGGCATAAACCTGAATTTTCTGCATTTGGTATCTGCTATTAAGTTGTATAACTAATCTTGCCACTCTGTCCAATACACCATCAATCTCCACAATGTTGTTCTTCCACTTTTTATTTATAATGAATCCTACTCCACTTGTATTTCCAATATTTGTGCCTTTATAATAGAGTACATGTCCACTTTTTAAATCAATTGTCTCTTCACCTTTTCTTCTAACTTCACAAAGTCCAATAATGTCCCATTTAATATAAGACAGTTCTTCTTCTAATTCTTGCAATCTTCCTTCACTTGAAAGTGATCTGCAGTTGTAAGTACCTAAATAAAAAGTTGTCAACAAATGGCAGCCTGGGTCCACAATCAGGGGATTCTTAGCACACTCTGCCTTCGGCCACCAACCACTGCCTTGGTTGGTGGTTTTACAGCCTCCTGGAAATAAGGGCCATGATTTATTTTTGTCTGTCATAATTGTATATATGTATTGGAAAAATATTTATCACTTACACAAACATTCATTCTGCCTTATCAGGCAACTGAGAAGAAAGACCATGGTGTTTCTTGATCTTAAACTCAGAGGTAAAAAGCCCATAAACTCACCACACTGGCTAATGCATGTTGGTGAGCAGCCCATCCATGTTCGTATACTATATGAATAATCACATAGTAATAACAGCTGCAACAACAAGAACATATGGAGTGGACATTAGGAATTTGCCCTGCTCAGTTCCTTTAAGGCCTCCAAGAGGAATCAAAGGGTCTTCTTTCAGTTAATAGCAAACTCCTTTCTGCATTTACTGTTCAATATTAAATGATAATTTTGAGTTTGTTGGGGTTGTCTAACTGTCCCAGATTTAAACTCAGGTAACTATAATTGCATTTACTAATCAATATTAAATGATAATTTTAAGTTTTCTAGGGTTGTCTAGCTGTCTCAGATTTAAACACAGTTCAAGATTATTTATGTTATAAAGCAAAAATTGATAAATGAAAATAACACCAATTTGATTTTAAATTTTTATTAGTAATTCATCAATGACGAGATGATATTACAGTTAAGACAGCATCCTTTAATCTTGAAGATTCTTAACATTTGCTGTCTTTTTTATGTAAGTTTAATACTTGCTGATTTGGGAATTATGATTGACTTATTACTCCTGTTGTTCTAAATAGACATTTGGAACATCGATGTAGATTTTAAACTTTTTAAAAATATTTATAATAGTAACTGCTCAAAATAGCCCATTATAATGATCTTCACAAGTCTTCAAGAATATTAGAAGAGACTGTCATTGCAAGAGTTTTTAATATTTTTTTCATTTTCTCATAAATATCAACTTACCAACCAATAACTAGCTAATTAATCAGCCTAAAAAAGTCTAAGCTTTTCTGTGAATTGTTCAGACTCGCGCGAAAAAATTTCCAACTTTATTCTGGATTAAATTTTTAGGTTATAGAAAATAAAGTGCTTTATCCACAACATGTTAATTCTAAAAAAAAAAAAAAGCTTATTGCTTACCTGTGCAATGATAATTATATGGGGGGGGGGGACTGAATGGAAATGATTTATTTACAGAAATATGAATGCATTTTGAAGTAATGAACGTTTTAATAAAAATATGTATATATTGAAGTAATCTACAATCTTGCCACAACAGTATATATTATTCTCTAATATATTGCATTTTGTTATTTTGACTAGAACAAAAAAAGTATAGTGTATAAATAAGTGAAGGTTATTTTTTAATTTGCATAAATAATAGATCGTCTTACTTTATTTCATTTAAAACATCATTTCATAATATTTGCTCTGGTTAATTTAACTTCAAGCATTAATAAAAAAATAATTATGATTTTATAAATTAAGTATAGAGGATTTGAACTCAGATTTTCAAGCACCCTTCAACTATCCACACTATCTCATACAACTGATACACATGACCACACACATGTAGAAAAGATAAATAATCACCAATAAACGTATTTCGTGCTAAACCAGCACTCATCAGTTGGTCCAGATTATCATCTCACACACACACATATATATAATCAGTGCTTAGTTTATATTAAGATAGCAAATTTTCATACTTTAATGGACAGGCTTCAATCCACTCCAACCTCCAACTTTTCAGCCATTCATATCATTGAAAATCTGATGATGAAAACTCAAATCCTATGCTGATGCTAATATTATTTTAGAAATTAAAAGATTCCGTGAATGTTAATGTTTTATAGAAATAATGGACTTAATCAGTGAAGAATTTATTAGCTTCATGCTCCCAAATCAAAATGCTTTAGATTTGCCTATATAATTAGAAAAATAGGTTGTATATAAGAGTGGTCGTTCTTATCTTTACAAAGTTGAATCTTGAGTTAAGATTTATAGAGTTCTTTCTTGTAATAAAATTAAGCACACAAGGTGCATGTACTAAGGTTATATATAGCCTTATATAAATATTATGTGCTGACATTGCACTTAACAAGAATTAATATTTACAACTTTAAATTAAAAGATATAATTTTTCTATGCTTTAATTGTGTTTCAATCTAAAATACTAATTTTTATTTTTTTTGTTTAATGGAATGATTTTTTTATTTATTTAAACAAGAAATGGAGAAAATGGGACTAAATATATTGTGGGTATCTGAGATTAGATGAAACAGTGAGAGGAGTTTTTATGTAATAGGGGTTACTTAGTGAATTCAGTAGTTAACAATGCAGGGAGAGATATAGTTTTAAAGATGGATGGTTCTTTTGAATGAACATTTTTTGTAATGCAAGCAATAACAGACTGATTTATGCTTAATTTGCAGAAATGAATTTACACAATGTGTCCCAGTGAAAAGATTACTGTTTTCCACCCAGTATGTCTGAAGCATCATCACTAAATCAAGATTTGTGTTATATGGTGACATAATCTAGTTATTACCATAAATATTTTAAGGTATTAGCATGACTGGATCACAAGTTAGGACATGGGATATGACAGTGTGTTTTGTGCTTTTGTAGAAAACTCATGTTGGAATAATGTGCTATCATGAAAATTTGTTTTGCATTAGGGAAAGATTGCTGCAGAAATAATTCAAACTATATATGGCATGAGTTGCAAGATTCATGACAACAGGAAGAGTAGAAAACTCAACAATGACTGGAACTGCTGAAAATGTGCAAAAAATGGCAAAAAATTTTGAATGGATTGCTGTATATCTGTCAACCTCATTGGGGAATCCACTGCTGGCATTTTTTAAACCATTATCCATTGCATTTTATTGAAAGGTTTGAAAAAGTGGAAGTACGTTAGAGTCTCTTTTGTTGATAATAATTAAAAAATATTCCATAATGGAGGGCTGTAGACATGTGCAAAGAACCCACAATTACATAGTTAGAATTCTTGTCAAATATTGTAATGATTGATAAGCCATGATGTTTACAGTGTGAGTCATCATCATGAATACATTTGTACACATAAGACAGTAAATTCTAACTACTATTTGGATATTTTGAATCAATCATTGAACAAAAATTTTGCACAAGTGATCTGAATACATCAAGCAAGGCTTTTAATCATTGTTGCATGATAATGCACCCGCCAAGATTGTGCCAATTTTTTGGACCAAAAGAGGTTTGTTTGATTGACCAATCATTCTGTACTCTTGATGTCTATTTTCAAAATTAATATTCTCTATGAAAGCAGGATATCATGGTTCAATTCAGGTTATCCAGAAGTTTTCACAATGTTTTTGCAAATTATTATGGTGAAGAATTTCAAGAATTGCTTCAAACAACTTTACAATCATTTTCAGCATTGTACGAGTTTCAAAATTATTTTTAATAATGAATAATAAAAACTGAACATAAATAATGTCATGTTTTATTTTATATCAGTTACCGTTTTACTGGCACACACTGTATATACTCACAATTAAGAATAGTTATGATAGAGTTGAGGAAATTTATGATCAGCTGGAAGTGATTCTAAATAGATGCATGTCCAAGAAAAATATAAAATATAATGGATGACTGAAATGCTAGTTAGAAATAATTCAAGAGAGAGATGCATTAGGAAGTTATGCTTCAGAAATAGCAATATTCATTATCAAAGACTTATTATAATACTTTAGTTAACAAAAGAATTTTGTTTCTCATTAACATTTTGTTTTGAGTCCTCACTAAGATGCTGATACATTTGGAAAAGCTTTGTGATCTTGCTAGGTACCAAATTGATTACATTCTTGTAACAAAATGAAATGTTAAAGATGGTCACTTTTCCTGGGGACAGTCATGATATCTGATTATAACAAGGTTAAGATGAAACTGAGATTGAACTTTAAAAAAATAAAATCTTAAGATGGGGGTAAGAAGAATGTCTCCAATGGTTTAATAGAATTTGAGAAGATTGTGAGCAAGTATTTGGAGAGGTTGATTTTGAATAAGAGACACAAATTGATATTAAAAATTACTGAGTACTAGTTGAGGGGGAAAAATGAAGATTAATAGAATCAGGAAAAAGTATATGAATGTGCAGTAGTAAATAATATAAACACTGAATGAGTAAGGTTAGAAACAAATATCTCCAAGAATGAGATAAATAGAACTATAAGCGGTGGAAGGATAGATATTTAGTAATAGAAAGTAATAAATTTAATTACGATTAATCAACTAAATACAGAGAAGAAAAAATTTCTGATATTTAAAAAAATGAAGTTAATGAATGTCTATGGTAAATATATGTTAAAGCTAAGATGGAAGTTTACATGGAAAAACTATATGAAGTGCCTATCCCTTTTGATTAAAAATACCATGGGACTTGATTAGAAATACTGGTTTCTCTCCTATTACAAGGGAGGAATTTGATATGGCTAGTGAATAATGTTACATTCTCATTGCTCCTATGTATGAACGTGGAGAATAATATGAAGAACACTATGTATACCTTGCAGTTATTATGACTAATATACAGTGTAACAGATTGTAAGAACAATAGAATTATCATTTTTATCCTTTATATTTTTACAATTTTATTTCAGATAATTAAAAAAAGATTGAATTGTCATGTAAAGCAATTTTTGGAGAGAGGCCAGTTTGGTTCAAAAAGAAAGTGTCAATAAAAATACCAATTGATATCTCTAGTCAATACTAATTGATATCTCTAATAAATACCAATTGGGATTCAACTGTTTTTAGTGAAAGAAATGATAATCTGAATAAAGTTCTGTGTTTACTTTGTAGAATATGAAAAGGACCTTAATTATGTAACTTACCATAGACTATTTCCAATTCTGAAACAAATGGTTTGCTCCCTGCATAGCATCTGGTTATTTTTCTTGTTTAACATTTTTCCATAGACTATAACAGATATGATAGTTAGAAAAACAAAGCTAGTTTTGAAGTGGATGGTCATATCATTTATTTAATTAAATATGTTGATCAGATGATGATTTTAGTTAATATAGAACATTAATGATGATGATTGGGGGGGGAGTAAAGTTGTTCCTCATTTTAGTGCAACTTTTGTAAATGTGATGATTAAACCTGGTAATATCATGAAATTGTGACACTACTAAATTGGTAAATGATATGGTGAAATAAATGAATGGCAGTTCCTTAGTCAATTGGTCACATAGAAAAAGCATTGTGAATAAGAGATATGTAAAAGGATTGGAATGAGAAAATACATTTACAAATAAATAATATTATTTTGATTATTATTATAATAACGTGAAAGCTAAACACCTTCAAACAGATACGCTTTAAACATGCTTACGTGACAGCCAATCAGATGGAATAATAGTTCTGGCTTATGTTTTAGAATTGAGAGTCCCATGTGATGTCATTATTCCATCTGATTGTATCTGTTTGAAGGTGTTTAGCTTTCACATTATTATAATATTATCTGTTTATGCTTAAATTTGATATATTTGATCATTATTGTGATAGTTTGCTGTTGGTTGCCTCTCCGTTAACGTAAATTGGTGTAGCCAGTTGAATTTAAAACTATCCATGACTCTACCTTTTCATATACTTAACCTGTTATTTTACTTTGCTAACTATTGCTGCTCTTTGATGAGCTAGAGAATTATATGATTCTAAAAAAGCTTATCACTTCTACAACTACTCTTTTCTTTCTTCTTCCATTTTATTTATCTGTCTTTGTCAATGTTTTAAACACTATTTCCATTTCTGTTTTTACTTTTCTTAATTACAATTTTTTATTTGCTTTTCCATATTGTTTGTCTTGCTTATTTTTCTAATAGTTCACATCTTCTTATACTTATATTTTTCTCTTTGTTTTTACATATGCATCATAAGTATAAAATTATATCATTTTTAAAATATTAGATATATGCATATTTTAAAGTCTATTCAATCTAGAACTATCAGAAACAGATTTACTGAAGAAATGATAAACATCATTCAAAGTATCTATAGCATTTAGCATAGTAAAGAAATAGTAGAATTAAAAACTAAATATTTTGGGGTCAGTTTCAACCTAAAGAAAATATTTTAAAAACCCAACATGCTCAGTTTATCATGTGATTTTTTGATTATTCAACAAATAATTAAAATCATATTACAGAAGATAAACAACATATCATACCATTGACACCTTCTTTGACACTTTATCAATACTTTTATTTTTATTATTTGTATTACACTAACAGTTTCGACTGTCCTGCAGTCATCATCAGAGTTCTTTTGGTAATAGAATCAACAAGAACTCTGATGATGACTGCAGGACAGTCGAAACTGTTAGTGTAATACAAATAATAAAAATAAAAGTATTGATAAAGTGTCAAAGAAGGTGTCAATGGTATGATATGTTATAATAGAAATCAATACATAGGAGAAGAAGAAGTAGAAGATAAACAACTAAGAGAAAAGAGAAATATGCTATCTACAAGACCTGTATATGCACCTGTATTTATAAAGCTAACAGGGGCATTAGTTACATGTTATTTTCATTAGAAATACATAGATTTTGTAAGTATAATCATGATTTTAAATGTTTATATTAGATTCAAGACCAGTTGTATGAACATTGATTTATCAATTGGATACTAGATATTATGTTACTGGATTACTATGATCAGTTTCTGACTATTGTTGGTTGTAATAAAGCAATAGATTTGCTATCTATACATAATAAATAAATATTTTTGTAATCAGTCATAAAAGAAGATAATTAATTACCTTCATACTGTATTTCATTGCCAACCATAATTAACAATACTTACAATTAACATAAGTGGACTTTTTTTGTCTTTGTCAATCCTGACCTTCAAATGATTATTTTTTAAAAGTATTTTCATGTTTTCTAAAGTATCATCATCATCAACCATTATCAATCCACTGCAGGATAAAAGGTCTCTCCAAGTTCAATCCATCTTTTCCTATCTTTAGCTTCTCTTCTCCACATCACCCCTGCACACTTTCTTATTTCATCCATCCATCTCACATGTGGTCTCTTTCTGGGTCTTTTACAATCTCTTGGAATCCAGTTTAAGATTTCAATTGTCCATCTATTATCATCTCTTCTAGAAATATGTCCAGCCCAACTCCACTTCAGTCTTTTAATTTTTTCAATGAGGTCAGTAACGCCTGTTTGTTCTCTTACCCATACTGCAATATATTCAAATGGAGAATGCTGAAACATTCTATAATAAAATCATTCTGAAATAAAAAGATATATAATAACCAATCTATGAATTATTGACTATAGCAATATAAAGCTAACAAGATTGGTTTCAAGACAATGTTATTATTAGCTTTATCAAACCCTTAAACATCACCAATTAGAATTAATTACAATCTTAATTTATTCATTTTATTTATGTGATTATTATTATTATTATTATTATTAGCAAACCCTTTTAAATGGATTTGGCTGGTTAATTTTTTATTTTGAAATATTTCATCATCGTGACTGATTCTATGTCTTCATTGTAATTTACCTCATGTGTATCTAATCAGTTTTACACTTTCTAAGGATAACCTTGGGATAATCTTTATAAATTAAATTTGGTCTGCTCCTATGATAAAGTCATGCTTATATTCATCTTAAAATTCTTTTTATAAAATTTATCACTTTTTATTTGTTTAACATGCCCATTTCGGTGGAAATGTGACTGAGAAATTTCTTGATCAATCTTATGATATTGTCACCTATTTTATATTACCAAAATATTTTTAATAATTTTTTTTTCTCATGCTTTTATATTACATAGATAGAAGTTCCATGTTTTATTTCTGTACAATAAATTTGACAAAATAATAAACCTTTAAAATTACTATATTTGAAATTCAGTGTACATCTAGCTATTCATAAATATTATCATGCATTTAAGTGAATCAAATGGTAAATAGTAGATAAAATCTCTTTGTGAAGACCTTTTTCTTGCATTTGCTTGGCAATAAAAACTGTGTGTAGGTTTTTGATTTTTTTAAATTCCTACTGAGTATCTAATAATTATTCATTTAAAATTAAAACTAACCCATTCAATACATTTTTATATTGGATAATGGTCACATTATATAAAACTTACTGTAGTCTTTTTTATGCCTTTTATTTTTATAAATTCAAACAAAAACATTCTTAAAGATATGTCACACAGCTTCATAGTTCCGAAAATTCTATTAGTTTTGAAACTAATGCAATGTTTAGAATTACTCCCAAAATCCCTTGCAGTCTTTTCATTTTTAAGATTAAAAAAAATCTGTTCAATTTCATCAAATTGGGAAATCTCTGTTAAAATCTGGATCAGTGAGTTTAAAATATCATTAAAATCAGTCTTTCATAATTTTACATTAAAAAATAATTTCAAAACAACTCTTGAAACCTGTTCAAAATATCATCAAAACCATCTAAGAAAATGGCATCTAATTCT
>JAQFVV010009315.1:0-14418 GCA_028023455.1 Epiperipatus broadwayi | reverse complement strand
ATGGATAGTGTGAATTAACAGATAATATCTCATGATTTATTTATAATAAAATGTTTACAATATGTATTGTTTCCATAAATAAAAACATGCATCCATATCATGCATTATAAAAAATATTACGTTTGATAAAATAGTTTAAATAGTAAATGCTACCGCAATAAATGATACATATTGCCACTTAGATCATTTGTATTGTAAATACTAAGCAGGACCATGTATCATTATAATAGTATTTACTATTTAATCATTATAACAATATTTACTATTTAAACTATTATATTATATCTTATACATCTACCTATAGCAGATTTTAATAGTCCAGTATATACATTCTTAATATTTAATAAAATCAAATACGTTTAAAAATTTTGATTTTTAAAAATAATTTCATTAGTTGATCTTTATCTTAGTTTTTAAAAAAATTAAATAGACTTTATTTAATATAAATAATAGGTTGCTAAAATTTAAAAAAAAAATATTTTTTTTTGTTCTTAAATTTAAAAGAGTTTTAGTCACTTCACTATATCAATGATATAGTGTTAGAACGTATTTATGAATGTTTGAATAATTCTTATTTTTATTGTTAATTTTAATCTGACGAGGTTTTACATTGCAAATATATTGTGATAGTTTGCAGTTGTATTTTTAAATCACTGGCTTTTTATTATTGATGAATAGTCTTAAAAAACAAGTGCTAGCTATCGTTCTATTTCTTTTTAATCAATTTTAAAGCTACTTACGTATCAGTTCTGTGAGATAAGTCCCCTCCCCCCTCTCCACCATATCTATTCAGTGTACCATATTAATTATTCTATTGCATTTTTCTACACCGAAAGTATTTTCATAATGATGATTATAAATTATATTTTAAATCATAAATAAAAATTCTAAAATATATAAAATATTTTTTTTGACATTAATTAAAATTTATTATTGAATCAAAACACATTGACATCAATCAAATGAACTTACTGTCTAAATGAGCCATTACTATTTTCTTTACGTCAGCTCCCGCTTCCAATAAAATTTGAAGAACTTCAAATGGCGACTTTGGGTTTCTCCCAGGATGCACCATCAGTGGACAATTTAACTGGAATTGTGCTCTAGCTGCAGCCTGCAAAACTTTCTTTTCATTTCCTGATATTTTTGATAATAAAGAATGAATATGTGTATATATAATGATCAAATGGATAACTATTCAAAAGTTCACACAAAGTTTGGATTTTGGAAATGACAGAGCTGGGCTGTGGCTTAAGGACCTTGGACTCCAAAGTCTGTCACTTTACTACTGCTCCAAACCATATAATATATAAATAAGTAATAATAAATGTGTACATGTAAAATAATGAGCATGCCAATAGTTTTTAACAAGCTTTTCAAAACATCCCTATCCTTAGACCAGTTTCTAGCTCCGACTTTTGTCAGTGAGGTGTTAGGATATTCAAGCATTAAATTTAAAGTACCAGGTCAAGCCCATCACTTTATCTAATGTTTAATTATTAAGTAGAAAATCTGAAATTTTTCGACATCCATTTGTCTTAAATATTCTAGCACCTCACTGACAAAAGCCAGAGCTAGAAATCGGTCTGAGGACAGGGATGTTTCTGAAAAGCTTGTTAAGAGCTATTGGCATGCTCATTATTTAATATTTGTAATACAAGCTTATTAAATTAAATCACATGATATATGACTTGATTTTATTGCAATAAATGTGTACATGCATATCTAAATATATAGTGTGTGTTTAATTATTAATCATGAAATCCATTGTGTAGATTTTCCCAATTATTTTTTATAAATAATTATCAAAGTCCTTATTCTTTCTTGTAATTTCATTTTAAAATTTATATTACAAAATACATTAATAAATGCATTATCTTTTTATTTTATTTTATTGAGTATTGACTGAAAATTATTGATTATCAGTTGCTACATTTGGATATTGTTATGAAAAGAGACATTTCATCGTTATCTGTAGAAAGATAACTGCCCTGGAAGTAACTGAAAATTATTTTAATGTCTTTTTTCAGATACCTGGATTATTATATCCATAAATACATTTGCTGCAAGGTTGATGGTTATGAGATATAATCATCATTTATTTTTCTGGATCATTGGAAAAATTTATTAGTTCTACTGTCTTTGATTCAAATGCTCTGGAAGTAACTGAAGATTATTTTAATGTCTTTTTCTCGGATACCTAGATTATTATATCTATAGATACATTTGCTACAAGGTTGATGGTTATGAGGTATAATCATCATTTGTTTTTCTAGATCATTTGAAAAGTTTATTAGTTCTACTGTCTTTGATTCAAATGAATTCATGTATTTATGACTAGAAAATTCTCAAACTATAAGACAGAATAATAGTCTTATCACATGCAAATTATGTAATTGGTCAACAGTTAAAAATTATAAGTATAATTCAGGCTGATGTAAGAGATAATTATTATTTAAATAGTTATAAAACCAATATGCAGAGGCTTGGCAGTTTATACATATGAATGTACTGAATTTATAAATTAAAAATCCAGATTTGATATACATAAAGCTCATAACTGATATTCTGGTATTTCTTTTAATGTGGTCAAAATTATGAGAGGGCTCTTCAAAATTTTATTACAATTCAGCTTTATCATTTTAGCAAGAGTTAGGATTCACTTAAATAATACTTTTTATTTAACACTGAATATATATATATTCATTGAAAAATATTGTAGCATAGTGCTTATGACTTGAGGTTTGAATTTTAGGCTTGGATTTTTTTTTACATCTCAAAAAGACTTATGGTATGACTTTTCGGTTGTTTTCTCATCCTTGGTGTTCGCCTTAAGATGTCGCTACTTCTAGGTAAATTCCTTGAAATATACCGTTTCACTGGCCTTCACCCAACCAAAGAGGAATTTTTCTACGTTATAAACGCAGAAAAGTCCTCACGTTATGTTGGACGGAGGAGGCGGCGACAGAAGCCAACACAAAGAGACTTCTTTCTATGATAAAACACAGAAAGAGTTCCCGACGGCTGCCGGTTATGGCTTTTTTTCTATGCTAAAAGCAAAGAGAAAGAAATTCCTTGATCGGCTGCCATAGTAGTCGATTTTGTTCATCATTTTCTCGTAATAGTAGAATATCTATTTTCTCTGTAGTTTCGGGTGAGAGTGTGTGTATTTGAAGCAGTCGTAGTTTTTTTAAATTTGATAAGATGTCTATTTTTTTAATGTGTTGTAACTTACTTTACTGTTGTAAGTTTAGTAATAATGTCCTGAAGATTCCATTACGAAGGGGTAACCCTCAAAAATTGCTTTTAAGGGTGTGAAAGGGAAAAAAAATTAAAGGATCATGCGAAAAGTACCGTTTTCACGAGAATTTATCCGTGACCAGTTACTTTTGCTATATATATACACGCACAAACAAAAACAACCCACTGTCTAACTATTAGTAATTACTTGTCCGAAAAATAAAATTAGTCGGGTATTATTTTATTTTTTTTTGTTACATTTATTATTTCAAAATAAGATTAGTTTTTATATCTACACACTAACAAAAACAACCCAGTTCCTGATTAATTACTGTCTTTAAAAAAAAAAAAAAGCAAATTCAACGGGGTTTGATTTTTTTTCAATGGAGTCTTTGAATTACGGTTTGTTTGTTTTTATATATACACAAGATTTACCAAAAAAAAAAAAGAAACCCACTTTCTGATTAATTACTGTCAAAAGAAACGCAAATTAGTCGGCTATCATTTTTAAATTTAGTATTTCAATAATGGTACCCTTTTTATATAGACAGACTTAACAAAAACAACCCACTTTCTGATTCATTACTGTCCCCCCCCCCCCCGAAAAAAAAAAGAAAACGGAAATTAGTCGGGTATCATTTTTCAATCGAGTCTTTTAATGACGGTTCTTACTAATAGTAGTCGGGTATCAATTCTAAATTGTAGTATATAAATTACGTTACTTTTGATAGATTTAGAATTACATCTTGCTTTTTTAATAAAATGATTGATTTACTCTTGACCAAAAATACCATAACTTAAAAAAAAGACACACATAAAGTCCAAAAAAAAAAAATGAGAAAAAGCCCCGTAACTTTAAAGACATACACACACACAAACTCAAAAACAAGATAAGATTAATAAACATTTACTTATTACGTCTTGCTTTTGAATAAAATTATTGATTTACTCTTGCAAAAAAAAAAAAAAAAAAGACTGTAACTTTAAAAAGACACACGTAAAGTCAAAAAAAAAAAAAAAATTAGAAAAACACCATAACTTTAAAGACACACACATACAAAGTCAAAAACAAGATAAGATTAATAAACATTTACAAAAATGAAAAAAACTAACATCATATAATAGTATTAGTTAGTAGAATATTTTATTACAAATCTAAGAAATCAAATCTTTTTAGATCAAATCGATCATTTAGGTCCGGCCCGGAATCGTTATATGTATATGTTTTTGATTAGCATCAATGCCATCTTAAGGTGAACACCAAGGATGAGAATACAACCGACTTTTCTTTCAGATAGGTAACCCATACCAAACTCACTTGCCATCCAAAATTAGTTAGTAAATTGATTTCTAACTATTCTTAGCCAAGGAGAAAAACAAAATGGAAAAATGTTAACATCCTTACCAATTGGAATTTATCAAGCATGATGGGTAATACTTTCTCCTTTGCTATTCTCCTTTGGAAGGCTATTAGAAAGGACTTTGTTCTATAATGGATAATTTAAAGACTATTTATTATTTTTATACATATGTTTAAGAAATAATCATAAACATAGTACTTTAAATAAATTACTATGCATTTATTTTAAAATAAAAATTAAATAAAAGAACAGTTCAGTATAATATCTGTTTGTTATGAGTTCTATGCTTCTATTTTATCTTTTTTCACAACTGATTTAATTATTTAATAATTTTCTTTCTTCTTTTTTTTTCTTGGTTTAAATTATTATAGATTAAAAAAAAAAAAGAAACTTTGATTGTTAAATCTTATAGTGCATTCTGAAAAAAGACATAATTGTTAACTATTTATTTATTTTTTGATTGCTGTAAAGATGTCGTACCAAAATAAAAATAAATGCTTAATATATAGACTAAACTGTAAATATATATTTAATAAACATTAAGATTCATGGATATATTATTGTTATTTTTTAGTAATTACAACTAACAAACAGACATAAAATAAAAACTTAATAAATAAATATTTGTATTACTTTTATAATGTAAAAAAAAGGAAGTTATAAAAATCTCGGACGAAGACTGCAGGATAGTCAAAACTGTTAGAAAAATAAAGGAGGAATTATATAAAAATTGCATTAAAATGCTCTGATAAAGACTGCAGAACAGTCAAAAGTGTTTGAAAAATGAAACAGGAATTATATAAAAATTGCATCAAAATACACCAATGAAGACTGCAGGACAGTCGAAACTGTTAGAAAAATAAAGAAGGAATTATATAAAAATTGCATTAAAGTGTATATGAGATTTATAAAAAAAAGTAATATATTATTTTTATTACTATGTCTTAATGGTATAAAAATAAATTTGATCATATAAAGTGTACAGCAAATATACATACTGCATAAAACAGATGTAAAAAAAATAATTAAGTTTCCACAACAAATGGATATTTAAAAAGCATGAGATTTATCATCAGGACTGGGGAACTAAAAATGCAGGATTAATAAAATTACAATTGTCCTTATAAGAATTTTCTATTATCAGGAAACCATGATCAAACCCATAAAAGTCCACGTGATTAAAATGAAATCCATATGTGATTGATTCCAACTTTAGAATCAGCAGAATCATATCAATGTTATCAAGCTACAACCATACCAACTTCTCATTCTGTTAAAATTCTCCTTTTCAAGTCGATTCAGATTGAGGTTAGTAATAGTGATTGCAGTCAAAAAGTTGATTAACAATTTATAATTGCTAAGAACATCAAACAACTGATTAATATTTATTAAATTTAAAAATTTAAATTGTTTATTAAATTTAATTAATTTGCAATTAACTAGAAAGTGACACTTTGATTTCTCTTTGCAGTCTTAAATAAATTAAGATCAAATTCTTAGTCCATTCAATATGTTCTATGGAACCTTTCACATGATAAATAAACATGAATGACCTGCTCATCCACAAATATCAACCAGTGTGTGGTGAGTTTGTGCTTTCCTATGACTTTAGGACAAAAAAACCCATCATAATATTTCTTCTCAGATTCTTAACTGAGATTAGTTGAATTACTTTGAAATTGGTTATATAAGTGCATGTTAAGCATGCATTTATTATCACTGCAGATCAAACTAACTTATGACTCTTATTCCCATGAGGCAGTCAAGTCATCAGATAAGGATTCCCTGATTCAGCCTGCCATTTGACGTGAACTTTTTCTTAGTTATTCATTGTTGTAGATGACTTTTGAATAAAGGAAAATCAAATGACGAGATGTCTGACATTAAATGAGCCACTATGGATTTTGTGAAGTTAGTTTAAAGAGTGAAGAGATTATTTGAAAAATGGATATATACTTTACTGTAAAGTATATATTAGAAGCATAAACGGGTGGATTTCAGTATTAATAAAATATGGAAGAATAGCATTGTGGAAATTAATGGGATATCTGACAGAATGAGCAAGATTTGTAGTTATTCAAATTTAGATAATTCTAGGTTATGTCCAAACAAGGTCTAATTCTGGTGAAAAATATATAGGATATTCATATCAATGACAAAATATTTTTGGTCAGGTGAAGAATATTTTAAAATTGTCATGGGAGAGTTTAATGCTAGAATTATAAAATGATTGGAAGATCAAAATGATTTCAGTAAATTTAGTTAAGGAAACAGAAATGAGAGAGGACACAGATATTGAAAAACTATAGAATAATGAACTTTTTACTTGAAAAAAGTACGAAGTACAAATGAATATGAAAGCATCCAAATAAAGAAATAATAGCATTGGATTATATTTTGACTAAAAGGAAATATGTCCTTTAAGATTATTAAGTTTTTAATAGTTTAATGCAGAAGGTGATAATTGGTTAGGGTGCTCTAAAATACTGGATAATACAAATCTAGAGAAACAAAAGCTACAATGAAAAACAGTATTAAAAGTTAATAGTTCTAACCACAAGAAAAACTCCAATAAATTGATTATAAACATACAAATCATTTTAAAATAATAACATACTTGAAACTTAAATAATACTGTGCTATGCCAATATAAAAAACTATTCACAGTAAATTTACAACTGATACAAAATATAGAAATAAAACAAACTACTCCTTTTTAAAACTTGCTTTTTTATGACTATAATCATGAAAAAGAGAAAGAAATCCAATGTTTCGACTATTTTTTACAGTCTTTTTCAAGGCACACTAAAATGTATCTAAAGATTTATTTATTAAAGTTAAGAAATTAGTTAAAATGATTAATAGGAAATATAATGTTTCAATTTGTCCAGTTTATAAAAATAAAGCAAATTTAAATTTTTTAATTAATAATAATGGGGACTATAATAGGTTAGATATTATGAATTCAGTTTATTTGATAAAATGTTTGAATTGTTTTAGAAAGAATGTAGAAATGACATATATTGGGATTAGTAAGAATAAATTAAAAACTAGATTAAAACAGCATTTAGGTGATAAAAATTTTGCTATTTACATTCATAAGAATAAATTTAAGCATGAGGATTTTGAAATAAAACCTTTGGAATGTATTAAGTCATATAATAAAAGGATAATAAAAGAGGGTGTATACATAAATGAAATAGAACCAGAATTAAATAGGATGTTAATAGAAAAAGATAAAAGAAAATAATAGGTTTTTAATTAAAAGTTTTTAAATGATATATATAGATTTTTAAAAAGAAATTGTTTGTGTTTAAGTTGTGATTGTAATCGGAAAGGGGAGTGAGATAAGGTAAAAAAAATTTTGGTTATGATTATATTTTGTAATTTTTAATTAATTTCTTTGTGTGTGTGTGTGTGTTCTTTTTTGTTGTTGTTTTTGGAATATGTGATATTTATTAAATATATATTTTATTTTAGTGTGCCTTGAAAAAGACTATAAAAAATAGTCAAAACGTTGGATTTCTTTCTCTTTTTCCATGATTATAGTCATAAAAAAGCAAGTTTTAAAGAGAAGGAGTTAATTTGTTTTATTTCTATATTGGATATATATGAACTATTTTGAAAGGAAGTGGATATATTAAATTAACTGATACAAAACTATTTATATAGAAAATAAAAAGAAGGTATTTTAAAATGATCCATTTATGCATGTATCAATCGTTTTCTTTAGAATCATCATCTAAAAGTACATTTTTAAGAATCTATAATTAATGGACATTTTTTTCAATCTATTGTTGACAATCATAATCTTGATGCAATATTTTTCCACATGATTAGCTTTTTTTATTGTTCAAACTAAATTTTCATTTTATTTTAATAATATAATAAGATACATTTTCTTTCTCTTAATTCTTTTAATTCAGAAATAATTTTTGCTTTTTTTTTTATTATTAGAAATTTTTTTAATAATGATTAACTTTCCGTTCCCATCTATTTTTGTTATGTTACACATTCTTTAAAAAGTTTTTTTTTTTGATTATGTACACAATTTTTTACTTACTTTTAATAGACTTACAAATAAATTTTACACGGTTTAGAAATCAATTGAAATAAACAAATGCCAATTTAATTTTTTTAATGATAAATTAAACATTAGATAAGATTTTTTTTATCTATTTAAAAAATGAATTTTATCTAATCAGTATACATAAAATTCCATTTTTTTTTTTAAAAATTAATTACCAGGATATTAAATTATATATATGCGTACACAATGTTCTCTCAGTATACATGCACACACTCAATTTATAATTAAGAAAATAGAAATTGTTGGCAATCATGAATTGGAATCAAATTTTATAAATTAAATTTAGATTATATTATTAAATTTAGGTTTTATATATATTTTGAGCATAAAAGAATTTATTTTTGACTTAATTTTAAAAAACATTCACTTAAATTAAATAAATTTGTTTAAAAGTTATGTTATAGGCAGGAAATCAAATAATTTTAGTTTATTTAATTATAAGTTAAAAAATCAGATTAAGAACATTACAATATAGAATAGTTAACTACAATATTAAGATAAATTCCATAAAAAACGGATCTTTTATCAAGATTAAGTTTTGTTGGTAATTTTTAAATATTTTAAAATTTTATTCAAAAATATTTTTCGAGATTAAGATAAACTAATTGAAATAGCATTCAATATGGTTGTTTTTATCTAAGGAGTTTTGTATAAATGTGGGTTTAATTAAAAGTAATTACTAGTTTGTCTTGATAAAAAAAAAAAAAAATTGTTTCTGAAATGGAAACTGTATAAATAGCCAGCCTTAGAAATCATTTTTCCTTTTCTGTTTCTCCTTGCTATTTACCAGGATCATCTCAGTTATTACTATGTATTTCAAGTAGCGTCTTAAGCAGTTGAAGCAACTAGATGTTGCTAATGTCATTAAGGAACTTCTTCTCTAGTATGGATCCTGCAACCAGGATGTCTAGATCTATTGGTTGAACTAACTCCAACAGCATGCCAAACAGCACATGTATATAAACATCACACTACAACAGATATATTTATTATTAGTGTAAATTCTACACTGAAACATGAAAACACGATTGTGACTAAATATTTGGAAAACCATCAAGATATATTTCACTAATAAATGATAAAAGAACTTCTCCATCTCTCAAAAGTTATATGAACTTAAATTTAATCCTAGCTTCATACAGAGTCTTTTCTCTGTTGTATATGAATTTCAGATAACAATTTTGCTTAATTTATGAATGAATAATAACTTAATAAAATTAAAACGATTTTTGTTATCATAAGGTATTTATAATTATATATACTCATCAATTCATAATCACCACATGATCACCATCTCTTATACTAGCACATAATTGTTATTAAACAAGGCAAAACTCTCTCCATACAGTAGTGCCACCTTGTGCCAACTAGAGTAATCAATGGATGCCAGAAGGATTGTGCATAAAATCCCTATCTACTGCTTACTCATCCAATATTCCCAGACTAGTTTCTGGCTTGTGGCCTTCGTCAGTGAGAAGCCTTGGATCTGAGAGCACTGTACTTAGATCTTAGGATCTAATGCAACCCTCCAGCAGCCACCTTTTATGGTGATCATGTGATGTTTAGTGGTTTAACCCCAATCCTGCCTAATAGGATAGTGGTGGCTATGGTTTTTAAAGAGACAAAGGCACCAAAATATATGGATGCTGAACTGAGTTCAGACCATATGTATAAGCTATTGAGCTTAGATTGAAAATATTAATGTGTTTTCAATTTCATTCTCATAGTTTTGTAGTTAAGTAGAGATAAAAGATAGCTGCTAGATGGTTGCATTAGATCCTAAGATCTAGGTGCAGTGCTCTCAGATCCAAGGATCTTCACTAACTAGTGTGAGGATATTGGATGCGTAGGCACTAGATAGGGATTTTATGCACAAGCCTTCTGGCATCCATTGATACTCTAGTTGGCACAGGGTGGCACTGTTGTATGGAAAGAGTTTTGCCTTGTTTAATCGATTCGTATGTTACATATGCTCATAAACTTGTAATTTATGTTTTATTTTATTCAATTTGTAGATTTATTTTATCGTATTTTTTTTAAAATGTGAACTCTTTGGATTTTACTTATACTTTATAATACTTTGATTTTAGCATAAAATTTGACACATATACCTATATGTGAGGTATTCCTCTGAATATTTAAAAGCGACAAATGTATATAGCTACCTAAGTTTTCTTTTAAAAGTTAATTGCAGATAAAAGTAAATGTTAAATCAATCTTTCTACTAAAGAATTTATTTATTTTTTCAAACCCCCCCCCCCCCCAAAGATTTAGTTTTAAAATAGTCAAGATTTAGGTTTATAAAATTTATATCTCGGAAGCTATCTGAAATTATTTAAATAATATATTTATAAATTAATGGGAATAAAGTTATATGTGGGCTGATATTAATGTGCACATACACATACAAGTAGTTTAGTAGGCTGATTTTATTTTACTCAGAACTTTTAAGTAGATTGCTATTTATTTATATCATATATGCCTGTGAAATTAAAGATTAGAGTACATATGTGTGCATTTATATTGAGACCCTGGGGACATTTTATCCATTGCACTGGAATTCTTTACACGTTTGTTTACCTCCCATGAACATATAATCTCCATGCTTGAGTTCTCAATTTTATGTGTAATCACTAACAGATTATTCTGATTTATACCCAAGGTATTTAGAAACATATTTTCCCATAAACATATTCTTCCCGTGCCTGAGTTTTTGATTGTGTATATAATCATTTGTGTGATGTTCAGATTGGTACTCCCCATTTTTAGTGGTTTTATTATGTTCTTGTACTTTTAACATGGAGTAGGATTGAATGTATATTGTAGAAGGCTGATTTTGTGATTGCCTCCACATTGTAAATATTTAAATTTAATCTAGTCTCCTTTAAGTTAATATCAAAATAAATGAGCACATCTTGACTAACAATCAAAGAATCAGATGAACACTGTTATTATCAGATAATGATTTTCAGATTTAATATTCAATTAATTAATAATATAAAGTTTTGTTGTTGTTAATATTCAAAGGGTTATCTGATGTCAAATGAGACATAAAAGGGTAAATTAAGTTTATGTAAATAACAATATTATAACTGAATTGTTCATAAATTTATTTTGTTGCTTTAGATTATTCTTTGGAATTTGTTTATCGTCATCTGCTCTCACTAATTGATGCTTCTAAACAATGTGTGGTCTCAGCAATCTAGAGGCATTACTTGTAAGGATATATGGTTTACAGTCCACAACAGTAAAACTTTAAAATAATGTCTCCTGAGAAAATATTGCAATGTGATGCACTGTGACTTCTCCTTATTCAGAATCAGGAATCTCTCAACCACTATGAACAGAGAAACCTGTTAGTCATTTTGTCTTTCCTTTCCATTCCCCACTCTAAATTTTTTCCATATTCTTCTTTATCCTACTCCATCCCATTTCCTCAACACAATTTTTGTCAACCATACGGACTTTATATCTACCCCCCCCTTACCTTTTCTAAAACCCAGCATAAAAAACAAGAACCCACTTATAATCACTTTGTTTATATTTATTCTTCCACAACTTCATTATTTGTACCCTTTTTGCTTGCAGGCATTTACATTCAATTAACAGATGTCTAATATTTTCTATGCCTTTCTTACACCCCCATTTTTCCATTTATGTGTATATTCCCTTGCTGCTAAATATCCTGTTTGGGTCTTAAACAGTAAACTACTTTCCTTGTTATTATCCTAAATTAACTTGCACCCAGTATTCTGTTTATTTCTATATATTGTAATGGATGTTTAAGACACCATTACAAAATTTATAGTTTTATAGAGGTGAAGAAAATAAAATAGAGTTTTATATAAGGTTTCATTTGTAAAACTTGATTAAAAGTTTTTTTTAAATGCTTGTACAAATATATATGTATGTGCGTGGGAATTATATTTTAATACCACAGTTATATTTGGTTTTTAATTTTAATTTTGAAAAAAAAAAAAGAAAACTAATATTTTTTTTTTTTTTTGTTAAATTTATGTAAAAGTAAAGTGTACAAATAGATTGCTTTTCAGATTTGGGGATTTAGAAGGCTAATTAAAAAGAAAGAAAACAAAAAGAAAAGAATTTTTCATTAGTTAATTCCTAGATCTGTAAAGGGCATTTTATTTCGTTAATTAGATAACTATTGTTATCTAGATCGAGAATTTTTAAATTTTAATTAAAAAGAAAAAGTTTGGTAATTGGTTTAAGAGATATGATTCAGATATAACAGGCTGAATCAGGCCAAGGGATTATCTTTGACTAGCTTTCAATACTTGCATCAGCTAGTATACTTGCACCAGCGCAAAGAGACAGACACGAACTCTGACAGGAGAATTGCACGATTCCTGCCAAAATACTTGGAAAGAACGATTCCTGCATATTCTAAAAGCTGATCCAGTAATTATTCTACCTAGAATGAACATTAAACCTACAGCAAGAATATTTTCTTTACCATGATGTGCTAAGCTTCTCGCCAGGACAGGTTCGGACGACCTGTGTCTACATTAACTGCCTACAATGCCATAAGACCCGGCTCCAAAGAAACCACTAACCAACTCTCCCAAGCCTACCGTCAGTGAATCCAGAGCAATGGACTAACCTAACAAGTCTAATGCACTAGCATTGAAATAAATTGTTAAGGTACCTTACATTTTTGCAATTTAAATAATGTTATCTTAGATTTGTTCCCTTTTTAAATATAAATGTTTTTTTTTTTTCAAGTTGTATATTATGTAATTCATTTTCTGTGTGCTTGATAATTTTTATTTTATTTTAATGAGTGCTAATTTCAAACCTATTACTGTCCGTCCTATTTAAGTCTTAGTAAGTAAGATAGTAGCTTATTTTAATCTCACATTCCTTGTCGTTACAGAGCGCAGTCTGGATATTACAGACTAATTTAATTGGCTTTTGACCCATTTTTATTAGCCGTACTTATGATGCGACCTTAATTATTAGTAATAGACGATTACAAAATATAATAGTCTTTAGTTTTATTTCTTAAAGCTTCCAATTCGTTTATTAGGGGCACGTACGATCGTTTTAACCCTTTCTATAGGTAGATCGTGAGCTCCTAGCCTGTCTCACTCAGAGGGAGGTCAATCGATTGAAAGTAATAACTTTCAACACCCTTTTTATTATTATTAATGTTTTGGAAGCTACCTTCGCATTTCTTCTGTTTCGACATAAATCTCTTTTCCTAACTATGGGTTATAAGCAGGAAGCTAACCTCCCTTGTCTGACGTGAGATCACTGTATACTTGCTAATACTTCTGCTACTGCCAGTATTTTGCACTCTTTCACGCACAGGAAATCGCTCTCAAAGCCATATAAATATTTTAGTTCAATTTTGACGAAAGTACGTGTAGTACATATTTTAAATGTGCTTTAAAGATTATTATTTAGATTTCTGTTTATTTAATCATACTTTTAATAAAATTATTTATTTATTCATTTACTTAGTTGATTTTGTTTTCCATTGCTACCTTTCCAACTCACTGAACAAAACATAGATCTCATTTGCTTGATTGAGTTAGTCCGGCGCATTCGATTCGCATATCCTGTAACCCCTTAAAAATAAATGTCTAGTTCCAAATTTCGGACTAGTGGCGCCCTGGCGGTCAGTTTATGCGAGTCTAAAGCTTTTGTCCGGTATAATATATTTAAACTCTTTTTACTCTCCATACTAGTTCTCCATCTCTATTA